>CAUYLG010014988.1:0-72519 GCA_963573385.1 Cacajao melanocephalus | reverse complement strand
ACATGCACACATATTTTCATTGTGGCATTGTTTTCAATAGCAAAGACCTGTAACCAACCCAAATGCCCATCAATGTTAGACTGGATGGGGAAAACGTGTCACATATACACCATGGAATACTATGCAGCCATAAAAAACAATGAGCTCGTGTCCTTTGTAGGGACACGGATGAACCTGGAAACCATCATTCTCAGCAAACTGACACAAGAACAGAAAATCAAACACTGCATGTTCTCACTCATAGGTGGGTGTTGAACAATCAGAACACATGGACACAGGGAGGGGAGCATCACACACTGGGGTCTGTAGGGGGGAAATAGGGGAGGGACAGTGTGGGGTGGGGAGCTGGGGAGAGATAGCATGGGGAGAAATGCCAGATGTAGGTGATGGGGAGGAAGGCAGCAAATCACACTGCCATGTGTGTACCTATGCAACAATTTTGCATGTTCTTCACATGTACCCCAAAACCTAAAATGCAATAAAAAAAATGAAAATGTGGCACATATACACCATGGAATACTATGCAGCCATTTAAAAAATATGAGTTCATGTCTTCTGTAGGGACATGGATGAATCTGTAAACCATCATTCTCAGCAAACTGACGCAAGAACAGAAAACCAAACACCACATGTTCTCACTCATAAATGGGTATTGAACAATCAGAGCACATGGACACAGGGAGGGGAACATCACATATTGGGGTCTGTTGACGGGTGGGGGGCTAGGGGAGGGACAGCTGGGGGTGGGGAGGTTGGGGAGGGATAGTATTGGGAGAAATGCCTGATGTAGGTGATGGAAGGATGAAGACAGGAAACCACCATGGCATGTGTGTACCTATGCAACAATCTTGCGAGATCTGCACATGTACCCCAGAACTTAAAGTACAATTTAAAAAAAAATTAACATCAGTACCACATAACCCAAAACATTGGTAGATCAAATTCTAATGTGGCAATTTAAAAGTAGAGAATACTCCGCTGGGTTGATGAATCATAATTAACTAAGAAACAATACTTTAAAGCCCACATCATTAAAATCTCCTAGTAGGCATGTCCCTCTGATAAGCAACTGTTAAAATAAGGACCATAACATGAGGAAGAGCAAGCACTATGCTCACTATTGCTTTGATAAAGCACCGAGTTACTGGGCTGCTTCGATAAAGCACTGTGGTTTGCAGATAAACACTTCACATCTTCCCTTCAAGTGACTGAATCTTTCTTTTTCCGGAATGGTGATTTTAGCCTCTTCCATACACCGTTTTTGGGCTTAGATTTTTTGTTTTTCCCATGGCCAGTACTATCTCCTTTTTCTTTCCTATGTATCTCCTGTACAATGGCATGGAAAATATCATCAATGTAGTAGTGCTATACAGCAGATGTCTCAAACAAGAGACAGCTGAATTCTTGGGCCTAAGTCAATCCTTCTTCTTTGGTGACCGGAGGGGTTTATTTATAGAGTGGCTAATGACTTTAGTCACTGTGGTAGACTGAATAATGCCTCCCCCCACCCTGCCAAAGATTTCAGGTGCTAATCGCTGGAATCAGTGACTGTTACTAGGTTTGTGTGAAAGTAATTGCAATTTTTCCTGTTACTTTTAACGGCAATTACTTTCGCACCAACGTAATACTTTATATGGCAAAAGGGACTTTGCAGAGGTGATTAAATAAAGGATCTTATGATGGGGGAATCCTCCTGGATTATCCAGGTGAGCCAGAGATATAATTATAAGGATCCTTAATGAAAGAGAGGCAAGAGGATCAAAGAAAGAAGAAGGTGATGGGACCACAACAGGAAGGAAGAGAGAAAAAGTGATGCAAAGCCACAAGCTGAGGAAAGAGGGCTGTGTCTTGAAGATGGGAAAGATGTAGAGGCTAATTCTTCTGGAGACCCTCTACAAGGAAGCAGCCCTGCCAGTGCCCTGATTTCAGCTCCACAAGACTTGTTTTGGAATTACAACCTCCAGAATTATCAAAAAATATGTTTGTATTGTTTTCAGCCACTGATTTTATGATCATTTGTTGCAGCAGCAACGGGAAACCAATATAGCCACGTATTTAATATTCACCAATTACTTTTGCATCAACCTAATATTACTTTTGCAGCAACCTAATACTTCTCAACTCTTTCAAATAACGTGCATAAATGGACATTTATTCATCAAGCTCCTACTCCACGCCTGGTGTTCTACGTCCAGGATCCTCACAGCAACCTGAGAGTTCAGGACTATCTCCCATTTCACGGAAGAGAAAGCTGCGGATCAGAAAAGTTTAGTAACTTGCTCAACATAAGGAGGAGTGGGGAATTTCTCTTTAAAAAGGAGAAATTATAATCTCTTTTTTAAAGAGAAATTCTCCACTCCTCCTTATGTTGGAGGTTTTTGGTTAAAGGTGATTTTTGGTTACATGGATAAGTTATTTAATGGTGATTTCTAGATTTTGGTGCACCCATCACCCAAGCAATGAACACTGTACCCAATGTGTAGCCTTTTATCCCTTAGCTCCCTCCCACCCTTCCCACTGGGTCCCTAAAGTCCGTTACATCATTCTTATGCCTTTGCATTACCATAGCTTAGCTCCCACTTATAAGTGAGAAGATATAATATTTGGTTTTCCATTCCTGAGTTATTTCACTTAGAATCATGGTCTCCCACTCCAACCAGGTCGCTGCAAATGCCGTTGTTTCATTTCTTTTTATGGCTGAGTAGTATTCCGTGGTATATATCTATACACCACATTTTCTTTATCCACTTATTGATTGATGGGCATTTGGACTGGTTCCATATTTTTGCAATTGCAAATTGTGCCACTATAACATCCACGTGCAAGTGTCTTTTTCATATAATGACTTCGTTAGTGGGATTACTGGACTGAATGGTAGTTCTACTTTTAGTTCTTTAAGAAGTCTCCTTACTGTTTTCCATAGTGGTTGTGCTAGTTTACATTCCCACCAGCAGTATAAATGTGTTCCCTTTTCACCACATCCACACCAACATCTATTACTTTTTGATTTTTTTTTATTATGGCCATTCTTGCAGGAAATATTACATCGTGGTTTTGATTTGCATTCCCTGATAATTAGTGATTTTGAGCATTTTTTCATATGTTTGGTGGCCATCTGTATATTTTCTTTTGAGAACTGTATGTTCATGTCCTTTGCAGAGGAGTGGGGAATTTCTTCCTACTTTATCAGGAATTTCCTACAGGAAAAAAAAAAGTCTGTTTATCCTGTATGTGACTTAGAAGCCTGAAGTGATGGGTCTGGCCTGGTAATATCTGTGAATAAGATTCAATATTCCATGAAAATCAAAACAAATGAAGTCCTCCCCCGACCTCTTCTGGAAATAAACAATTTAATATACTAAGTCCACGAGGGAAAGCGCCATGAGAAAAATCCAAATGCATGCTCTCACCTGTAACAGTCATTTACCGGTGTTCTAATTTACCTAGAAAATGATTTGGCCGGCTGGGCGCGGTGGCTCAGGCCTATAATCCCAGCACTTTGGGAGGCCGAGGCGGGTGGATCACGAAGTCAAGAGATCGAGACCATCCTAGTCAACATGGTGAAACCCCGTCTCTACTAAAAATACAAAAAAATTAGCTGGGCATGGTGGCATGTGCCTGTAGTCCCAGCTACTTGGGAGGCTGAGGCAGGAGAATTGCTTGAACCCAGGAGGCGGAGGTTGCGGTGAGCCGAGATCACGCCATTGCACTCCAGCCTGGGTAACAAGAGCGAAACTCCGTCTCAAAAAAAAAAAAAAAAAAAGAAAATGATTTGGCCTCTCAGACTGATGGGAGGCACTGATGTTGAGTGTTAGCTATTTGTATAATGGCAAAAACTGTAATAACTTGTGGACCAACCTCATAATTTGATACAACTTCAAATGGGATAGAAACACGAAAGGGACTGAGAAGCTGGACTCCAAAGTCAGTTGCGTCTTAGCCATTTTATGAGACCCTCACCTGCAACTGCCTTTCTTGGCCTTTGTTGTTGTTGTTTTTTGAGATGGAGTCTCGCTCTGTTGCCCAGGCTGGAGTGTAGTGGCGTGATCTCAGTTCACTGCAATCTCTGCCTCCCAGGTTCTAGCAATTCTCTGCTTCAGCCCCCTGAGTAGCTGGGATTACAGGTGCCTGTCCCCACGCCGTTAATTTTTGTATTTTTAGTAGAGACGGGGTTTCACCATCTTGATCAGGCTGGTTTTGA
This sequence comes from Cacajao melanocephalus, assembly GCA_963573385.1. Classification (NCBI taxonomy): domain Eukaryota; kingdom Metazoa; phylum Chordata; class Mammalia; order Primates; family Pitheciidae; genus Cacajao; species Cacajao melanocephalus. The sequence continues at coordinate 68,318 of CAUYLG010014988.1, read as the reverse complement.
ACTCCTGACCTTGTGATCCACCAGCCTCGGCCTCCCAAAGTGCTGGGATTACAGGCGTGAGCCACTGCACCCAGCTCTCTTCGCCTTTTATAGCACTAATGACTCCAGGACTGGATCCCAAACTTCATGCATCAGAGTCCCAGAGGAAGGGTGGTTGTTAAAACACCAATTGCTAGATCCCTCCCCCAGAGTTGCTGATTCACAGAAACAAAGAATCTGCATTTCTAACAAGTTCTAGAAGATAAATGATACCAATGCTGCTCCTCTTGGAACTGAACTTGAAAAACCACTGACCTAAATCAAGAGTTTCCCAACCTCAGCACTGTTGACATTTGGAGCTATACCATTCTCTCTGGTGGGGGCTGTCCCGTGCATTGTAAGACACTCAGCAGCATCCCTGGCCTCTTACCTACTAGATGCCAGAAGCACTGTCCTCCCCAAGCTGTGACTGAAACATATGTCTCTAAACATTTCCAAATGTCCCTGGGGGTGGAGAGGCAACATTTCCCCAGACTGAAAACCACTGCCCCAGATCAAAAATATCAAGAATGCAAAAGAAGAGGGGAGATCATTGAAGAAGACTCCAACATCTTAAAGCTCTTGACCATACTGTCAACTATTTATCAAGCAAGTGGGTTGAACAGTGACCATGGGGGTGGGAGACGATGGAAAGAGATGGGGAACAAGGAAATATCACAAAAGATTCCACCTAACATTGTTCAGACCTGGAACGAGCCTGGGTACTACAATGCCGAAGCCTGTCACCCCCGTAGCCCTCCCAGGTTGGTCAAGCTGCCACAGGTTCCACCAGACAAAGGGCTCATTGTCTTCTTAGAGTGACCAGCAAGTTCTCGGAGCAGCCGCCACTCCTAGCTGTAGTGACTCAGCCCTGTACCTAAGGACAAAATAACCAATCCTGGCTAATCATTGAGAAATGGGTCTGAGCCCAAAAATGAACTCAGGGCCAACACTCAAAGACAATTTGATTGCAACTATGCAAGAAGAAAACATAAATTCACAAAGCAGTTCCAGGTTCCCAGTTCTCAAAGTCAGCAAACCAAATCCTAACATGCAATCTTCCCAGGTTTTTCAAAAGCCACGGGATTGATAGTCAGTGGGGAAAGGAAGAGGTGTCGAATCTGGGCCCGATGGATGGGTGCAGACGCAATCAGACGTGTTTTCAAAGCCAATGTGCTCTGACACCTGCCCCCATTCTCCATGGAGTTTGGCTCTGAATGCATCCCTGGACCACACCCTCCATCTCCTTCACCTGGCATTTCTATTCTTGTAGAAAGGAACACAACCTAATGATGGATTTGTTCAATGTGATCATTCTCGCTTATGTACAAAACAAAGGCAGGATTGATGAACTCCTAAAGAAGCACATTCACAGGCCTGATCTATGCCTCTTACCTTGGAGCAGGCAGCAAGTACAGCCTCCAAGGGAATGTCAACATCTTTGCACTTTGTCAATAGGACCTTGATTCTCTAAAGGCTGAAAGGTGTTTTCATGGGTGAATGCTTAGAGCCAGCTCAGGGTTTTCCAAACCCCACTCAAAGCCTCCAGATGACTCTTTTTACATCTAGCTTCTTTCATCCCTAGATATCAACCTGCGGAGAGGGCAGGCAAAAGATATTCTCTTTACTTGCAAGGAAGAAATGTTAAAGGCATAGGTGTTGGGGAGAGGGGGGTTGCTAGGGACTCCTATGTTCTGGAAAGAGCAAGGTTACTGTCCCGAGGTCACATCTCAGCTTTGCCCTGGATGAGCCTTTTGCCCTCTCTAAGACTGTGTACTTACTTACCTGAAATATGAGAATTTAAGCAGCAACCATGCCTGGTGGCTATAGGATTACATGAGCCTCTGGAGTCCAGTTGCTGGGGTTGGCATCTTAGTTCTGCTACTTTTCAGCTATAAAACTTTGGGCAAGTTCCTAAGCTCCTCATAGGATCAACCAAGTGCTTAGAACAGTGCTTAGCATTTAGTAGGTGCTTAGCTAATATTTGTCCCTCTCTGTTCACTTCTACTCAGCCTCCGAGTGCATCCAACAAGACATAAATTGTCTGTGCTTACTTGTTTAGAATCAAAGATCCTGGTGGGGGGGTACCTAATTACTAGATTTAATAGTGTCCTCCCCCGAAATTTACATTCACCTGGAACTTCCAAATATGACTTTCTTTGGAAATCAGGTCTTTGCAGATGTAATCAAGTTCAGATGAGGCCACCCTGGGTTTGTGCGGGCCCTAATCCAGTGACTTCCAAGCAGAGGGGAAAATGGACACAGAGACCTACGCAGAGGGAAGAGGATTCAGGAACACAGACAGGGAGAACACTACGAAACCACGGAGGCAGAGACTGGAGTGATGCATCTACAAGCCAGTGAATGCCAAGGATGCTGGCCACCACCGGAAGCTGGAAGAGGCAAGGAAGGACCCTCCCCTAGAACCTTCGGAGAGAGCATGGCCCTGCCCACATCTTGATCTTCACAGTCCCTCCAGGACTATGAAAGAATAAATGTTGTTCTAAGGCATCCAGTTTGCAGTACTTTTGGCATCAGTCCCAGGAGACCAATACACCCAATATCAAAGGCAGCCTCAGCCAGGCGTGGTGGCTCACGCCTGTAATCCCAGCACTTTGGGAGGCTGAGGTGGGTGGATCACGAGGTCAGAAGTTCAAGACCAGCCTGGCCAAAATGGTGAAACCCCATCTCTACTAAAAATACAAAAAGTAGCTGGGCGTGGTGTTGGGAGCCTGTAATCCCAGGTACTCAGGAGGCTGAGGCAGAGAATTGCTTGAACACGGGAGGTGGAGGTGGCAGTGAGCCAAGATCGAGCCACTGCACTCCAGCCTAGGCAACAGAGCAAGACTTGGTATCAAAAAAATTAAAAAAAAAAAAAAATTAAAAGGTAGCCTGTTTGTTGATCTCTCTGCCTCCAGGCAAGAGCCTGCCAACCATTCCAATCTCTCAAGAATTCCTACCTGACTTCTATCACCTGGCTGAGAAGGATCGAGAGCTAGGCCCAGCAAATATTTTCAGTAAAATGCCAGATAGCAAATATTTTAGACTTTGTGTCCTATACAGTCTCTGTCCCAACTAGTCAGCTCTGCTGTGATAAAATGAAAGCAGCCATAGGCGATATGTAAATGAATGAGTGTGGCTGTTTTCCAATAAAACTGCATTTATGGCCACTAAAATTTAATTTCATATAATGTTTGCATGTCATTAGATATTCTTCTTTGGATTTTTTCCCCACTTACTTAAAAATGTAAAAACATACTCTTAGCTTGTGGTCTGTACAAAACAGGCAGTGAGCCAGGATTTTCTTTTTTCAACTGAAGCAAAATTCACAAACATAAAATTAACCATTTAAAAGTGCACGATTCAGTGGCCTCTGAATCGTATACTCTGTATACACACAGTGGTGCATGAACATCACCTCTATATAGTTCCAAAGTATTTCATCACCCCTTAAGGAGACCCGGTACCCACTAATCGATCACTCCTCATTCCTCCCACCCCAACTTCTCCCAGTCCCTGGAATTACCAATCTGCTTTCTGTCTACATGGATTTTACTATTCAGGATATTTCACTTAAGTGGAATCACATAATATGTGGCATTTTGCATCTGACTTCTTTTACTAACTTTAGTATTTTTGACATTTACCCATGTTGCAACATGTATCGTACTTGATTCCTTTCTATGGCTGAATAATATTTCATTGTGTGATACACACACACATACACCAGACAGCATAATTTCTTTATCCATTCATCTGCTGATGAACATTTGGGTTGTTTCTACCTTTTTGCTATTAAGAATATGATATGCTCCTATGAACATTTGCATACAGGTATTTGTTTGAAAACCTGTTTCCCCAGAATTACGGTATTCTGAAGACTAGAGATGATTTGATGAAGCTTGCAAACCTCCCTTGTTTGGAATCCCACTGGCCCGAGCTCTTTTTCATTGCCAAAGCCCTGTTCCTAAAACTGTGAAGCACTCTCCCTCTAGGACCAGGAACTATCTCGGAAAAGGTGGGAGTTGAGATTGTAAGGGCCGGTTTCAAGGGATAGAATTAGTTCAGTCTGCAAATCAAGGATGGGCAAACAGATGCCTGAGCAGCTGGCAAATTGAGGAACTTTGCTTCCTTGGTCATTATGTGGTCTCTTTTCCATCCATCTCAGTCATGGAAAAATTCCTACTTTTCATAGAATTAAAAGAGAATTACCAAGAGGATATCAAGATACCTGGTGACAGAGCCTTCTGGGTATAGTTGTTCCTAGTTATGGGATTTATGCAAATAGAAATATGATAAGAAATTTTTCAGCCACCTTAGCCCAAATTACTAAAGCAACTTCAAAAAGCATTACAGCACAACAAAAGTCTCTAACTTCCTTACACGACAAGAGTCTCCCACTTCCTTAGCTTAAGTGATTTTAGCTAAATGCTTGTTTTATATGGCGAATTGCTACAAGTCTAACTAAAACCAAGATTGCAGTAGCTCTATGCATAGAATTCATAGATCATTCAGATTTGTAACCTGGTTTTTGGCTTTGATTTTTGGCTCTTATATTGCTGAAAAGGTTTTCAGGGTTGATGAGTGCCTGCCCATCTCCCTTCCTGTCACCTGGAATGTTTAAATTGGCTGTCAGTCTTTTGACTCTAAATCCGTTGGTCATAGGGGACCTACCAAGGGCCTGGAAGGACCCTGGGCAGGCAGCCACACCACCCCAGCAATGATACCGGATGAAATAGTTTAGCCATCAATGCTGCCTCTGGCAAAACTTGGCCAAAAGAGGCAAAATGAGAAATGAAAACAAAATTCTAACCCTCCCCACAACCAACTGAACAGACTCCCTCTTGACCAAGGGGACCCCAAAGAAACCTTGAAAACTGAGTTCTCAGCCAGGACAGGGTGGGAGGTCAGACACGCCTCATTAAAATTCCTGCCTTGCTAACTGTCTTCCTTTCCTAAGGGCTAAACAGAAACCAGCCCTTTCAACAGACTCCACTGCTGATATCAACCAACTGCCTGGCTGCTACCCGCTCCTTTTGCAATTTTAACAAAGCAGCCAACCAGCATTTCTTCCTGGTAAAAGATCACCAACTATGGAGTGGTTCTGCCTAGCCTACGGAGAATACACATTGGGGTTTTCATGTCTTCTGCTTCACTTACTGACGTCAGAGGGCCGAAAACTCTACTTTCAGATCAAACACTGACATTTTTTTGGATATGGGACCCTTGAAGGGGCATGCAGCTCAACTGCACATGTGCGCAGTTCTCCTTTCATAAATATTCATGACTCCTCCTAAGCTTATTGCATAGGTATATTCGACCACCCCACTCAGCATAAATCCCTGTTCCCTTTGCCTCTCCCTTGAAGCATCTGTTTCCAGCTTCTGACTGGAGGCTACGCTTCCCAGCATGTCTACATGGCCATCCTGCAGGCTGCAAAGCTTTTTGAGAAATGAAGCTCTCCTTTCCAAATCAAAAAGAAAAAGAAAAGACGACCTGTTTTCAATTATTTTGAGTACATCACAATTAAATTAGAAGAGGAATTCCGTGTTGTATGGTAATTCAAAGTTTAACTTTTTGAAGAATCACTGAACTGCTTTCCACACAGTTTGCTCCTCCTTGCCCGAGAGCAAGGGTAAGAAATCTCAATGCCTATGAGTTAGAAAAATGAAACAGATGAGCTAGTCAATAAAAAGGCAACTTTTTTCATAAAAAAAGGGGGATCCTCTCTACCCAGTTTTCCTAATTTTTATAGAAGCAGAGATGCAGGTAATTGATAATGAGTATGTTAATTCAACTATACATAATATTTTATATAATACATATTTTAAAATTGCAGGGTGTATGTCATGCTAGGTTGGTATCTGGCATTCTGCCTCATTACTGGAGATACTACAGGAATAGAGGGACGGCAGCAAATTGCAGACCATGCACCCATCGGAAGGGGGCGGCCGACTCGCTGCACAGCTCTAGTTCACTGTGGCCAAGCAGGCATGGGGATCCAGTGCCACCACATTTTCTCATTCTTTTTCCAAGAGAAGCCAGAAATTCAGATTGTTATATAAAATTTCTCAATTTTATAATATTAGCAACTAATTCAGGGGAGAAAATGAACCACTTGAGCCAAGAAAAAATATTTACAGTCTGTATTTAAGGATTTTAATCCCTTGTGCGTTCTTTAATTGTGTTTGTGGCTTTTTCTAAAGAAGAGTTCAAATGGATTCACTGGGCTCGCAGGGGATCTTGGCCTCTGTGAGGAATGGGGTATTTTAAGGTTCTCCTAAGTGTCCGTGGATGAACAGATATGGGCACCCTAAGTTTGGGTGAGTGTGGCTGTGACTAGCTCATTGGCATCAGTTTTAAGGACACTCTTTCCAACCCAGGAAGGCTCTTATATCCATTAAGTCTCCTCCAGTGTCGCTGCAAGGACCATGAATCTCTGACCTCATCAACTGGAGGGAGGATACACTGAGCTAAATTAATTTTTTTCATTACCTGATTTTTATTTTATTTTATTTTTTAAGTTCCAGGGTACATGTGCAGGATGTACAGGCTTGTTACATAGGTAAATGTGTGTCATGGTAGTTTGCTGCACCTAACAACCCATCACCTAGGTATTAAGCCCAGCATGCATTAGCTCTTTTTCCTAATGTTCTCCCCACTCTCCCCCACCTCCTCCAACAAGCCCCAGCCGTGTCCATGACTCAGCAATCCCATTACTGGGTATACACCCAAAGGAATAGAAATCATTCTATTATAAGGACACATGCACATATATGTTCATTGCAGCACTATTCACAATAGCAAAGACATGGAATCAACCTAAATGCCCCTCAATGATAGATTGGATAAAGAAAATGTGGTACATATACACCAGAGAATACTATGCAGCCATAAAAAGGAATGAGATCATGTCCTTTGCAGGGACATGGATGAAACTGGAAACCATTATCCTTAGCAAACTAACACAGGAACAGAAAACCAAACACTGCATGTTCTCACTTATAAGTGGGAGCTGAACAAAGGGCTTATCTTATGCCTCAGTTAGATTCCAGAAATGAGAAAAAGAAACCAAAGAAAGAAACAATGGGCCTAAAGAGAGGAAGATTCACCCATAAAAGGAAGAAGGGCTCTTCTTAAGTGTTACATCCCAGCGTGGTGACCATGGCTGATGGGAGATGCTGTGATTAGATAATGCATGCAGAGTGCTTAGGACAGGGCCTACCTGGCATGCAGGAATGGATAGGTGAAAGTTAAACAGTTAAAAAGTTTAAACAGCATTAAGGCCCTGGTATTCAAGCAGACATAGACAGTTTCCTTGGTGATTAACTCCTAATGACTTTCAAATTGCTTACCTTTCCTCCCTTCCTTCTTCCCTCACCCCTCCTCCTTCCCTTCCATTTTGTCTTCCTTCCTTCCCTACTCCCTTCCTCCCTCCATCCCTTCCTTCCTCCCTCCATCCCTTCCTTCCTCTCTCCCTCCCCTCCTTCCTTCCACCATCTCTTCCTTCCTTCCCTCTTCCCTCCCCTTCTTCCTTCCTTCCTCATCTTCCCTCCTTCCTTCCTCCCCTCCTCCTTCCCTTCTTTTCCTATTTCTTTCCTTTCTTCTTTCCTTCATCCCTCCCTTCCTTCCTCCTTCCCTGCCTCCCTTCCTTTGTTCCTCACCTCCCTCCATTCCTTCCTCCCTCCCCTTCTTCCTCCCTTCCCTTCTTCCTTTCTTTCCTTACTTTCTCCTTCCCTTCCTTCTTTCCTCCCTTCCTCCCTTCCTTCCTCCCTCTCTCTTCATCCCTCTCTCCCTGTTTTCCTCAATGAAGAAAATGATGACGGCTGTGAAGATACACTCACAAATAAACACAGGACTGGGAAGAGGGGGAGAAAGAGTCCCTGGCTTGGGAGAAAGAGACCACTGAAAGCTTCTCTCTGCCGGCGCAGACTCCTGCTTGCCATCCCAGACTTCTGACCTCCCTGGAGTCCATGGGCAGTGGTGATGGGACCATGTGCAGCCAATCCTGTCCCTGCGGGACACCTGCAGTGTGATTTGTCCACTGGCTCATTGAGCTCAATGGTGATGAGCTCTTCAAGGGCAAGGGATGTATCTGGTTCATCTCAGCCTCCCCTGAGCCTGGCCCAGGGCCTGTCTGGCTCAGAGCAGTCACTAACGAAGACCTAGTTGCATTAAACTAAGGTTAGGCAAGGCTAGTTTGCAGATAGAGGAAATTCCCCTAAAAGGAATTAAGGATAAGAATTTAGTGGCATTCATTGTGCTAAGGGCTGTGAGACCTCCTTTAGTCTCTTCAGTGATTATGGGGATATATACCTATTCCCCATTTTGCAAATAAAGAAATGAGCCCAGAGAGATGCCCAGCAGGTAGGAGGCAAAGCCAGAGCTGAACCCAAACTGGGTAGCCTCCGAACTGCTAAGTCTGCACTGCCCTCCATCCCATCGGCCAGTGCTGGAGCTGGAACCTGGACTCTGCATGCCTCTATGGGCCCCCTTTCTCCCCCAGTGGGAGAATCTCCAAGAGGAAATCAGGAAATTCTCAGCAGTGTCTGAGCTCATGCTCCACCACTCCACCTGCATCCACACACCTCCCAGAGAGGAGAGGAGAGGGAAGCGCAGAGGAGCAGGGAGCAGCCTTGATGAGCAGGGGTGACAGTGCCAGGCATTTCACTGACAGGAGATTTACCTGGGGGTTCTGTGGATCTGAGTCCGACAGACAGGTGTGACAGGAGAGCACAGGGTTTCTGACACCACGGGTGCCCTTTTGGAAAGAGCAGGGCAGAGTCGGGGTACAGAAGAGCCTAGGTTGTCCCTGATGCCACTGAAGCGTGAGCAGCAGCTCCTCACTGCTCAGGCACCTGCCAGTCCTCAGCAGTGCATCCCAGCCAACAGCGCCACATGGGGTCAGCTCAACTCTGTACGAGGACTACTCCTTGAGGCTAGGAAACTGGATACTTTTAACAAACTGTGGAGGGAAGGCAGCAAAGCATTGAAGCAAACGATTAGGGCTGAAATCACAGCTCTACTGCTTACAAACAGGAACAGTATTTAACCTCTCTGACGCTTAGTGTCTTCATCTGTACAGAGGAGCCAAAAATAGTATCTCAAGTGTCTAATGGTGTCTAATGTTTTGCTAGGTATCAGCCATATAGTAGCTGTTCAATTAAGAAAAATTATCCACTGAACAAAGAAATGTGCAATCAAATGTACAAAACCACAGATGATTTTATGGTCACCTCCAGACTTTGGGTTAATAAGGCATCACTGTCACAATTTTAAAAACAAGGAGATATCAGCTCAGGGAATAAAGAAATTTGCTCCAGAATGCAGAGTTTTGCAGCTGTTACATGCTTCCAACACTGTGGGGAAATAGAATCAGAATGGCCTCTCTTATCAGCCCCGGAGGCACAGTGCCTGGGACCCACCCTATATATAGGTGCCCATGAAAATCCTTTCATTTTCATTTCTTTTACAAACAGAAGAAAAAGTAAATAAAATAATAATGAGTATGGCAAAATGAATCCAGGATGGATTATATGATATTTATACCAACATCATTGTAAAATATCATTTTTAATTTTTTCCTTTTTCCATTTTTAATGGAAAAGGGACCAATGAAAACCAAAGTACCTTGGGCCGATGCTGAACAGTAGGACGCCTCTGTGGGGAAACATCCATGGGAAATGGCATGGAGCTCTGAGTGGGCTAATGAATATGGTTAAGGACTGTGGGAGCTGACATGTGCACAGTTGGGGAGTAGTAACTCAGACGTGGGGTATACAGGGAATTCTGGCAGGTCGTTCACAGCCAGGGAGTCTCCCCACTATATTCTGTCTACAGGTAGCAGCCCCTTCCCTTACTCATATTCCCTTTGGTTTATTCCTGTCCTCATCTCCACTTCTCACCTTGGCCCCAGCCTGAGACAGACACATCCAGGATTGGGGAACAGTCACACAATTTTGGAACCAGGTGGCCTATAGATTTTACACACTGGCTCCAGAACGGGCCATACCTGGCTCAAATCCCAGCTGAGCCACTAAGCAGCTGAAAGACCTTGGATGAATGATTTCACCTCTCTGGGCCTTAAGTTTCCCATCTTTAAAATGCAGATAACAATGTTCCACAGGGTTGATGTGAGGTGAAACCAGATCAGAATCCATGTACACTGCCTGGTCTATAATAAATGCTCCATGAAGAATATTTGTTGCCCCAGCTCACAGAATCTCCAAGCATTAGAATCTATCTAACCCAGAGGTCAGCTAACTTACAGCAAGACCAAATCCAGACTATCACCTGTTTTTTTGGTTGTTGTTTGTTTCTTTGTTTGTTGTTGTTTTTTAGTATGGCTGCAATCTTAAAATGGCTTTATATTTTTAATAGTTTGCATAAAATTTTTTAAAGAATCATATTTTGTGACATGGAAAAGTCTCATGGAATTCTAATCTCAGTGTCCAACAACAACGTTTAACTGGAACACAGTAGCGCCTGTTCGCTTTTGTGTTGTCTGTGGCTGCTTTTGTAAAACAATGGCAGAGTTGAGTAGTCATGACAGAGGCCATATAACAAGGCTCTTAAGGGTTCTTCAGGGGTGTCACCAGCGACATTTGGGCCTGGACGATTCTTCATGTTGGAGGACGGTGCTGGGCACTGAAAGATATTGAGCTGTGTCCCTGGTCCCACCCCACTGGCATTCCGCCGCATTCTCTCCTCACTTGTGATAGCCAAAAATGTTTCCAGACACTAGGAGTGGAAAATCACCCCCAGTTGAAAACTACTGCCATATGGCCCACAAAACTTACAATATTTACTATCATTCCCTTTATGGAAAAAAGCTTGCCAACTCCTGAGCTGACCCAACTTCCTTTCTGCACAAACAGAGAAACTGAGGATGGGGAGGCGTGCGTGACTCGCCCCGATATACCCAGCTGGATGGCGGCAGCTTGGGGTCTGCTTATATCATTTTCTTATTTTTGTATTTTGTTCTGAGTGTTCTTTCTAGATATTACTCAGCCTCCTGGGTGAGAAGATTTTTGGCTTTTAGGGAATATAAATCTACAAATTTTTTATAGGATAATTTGGCAATATAATTCAATAGCCTGGTAAATATGCACACTCCATGACACAGAAATTACTCTTCTAAAAATGTCACCTAAGGAAATAATCACGGATGCTCGCCAAGCTCTGTAGCTGTGCAGATTGTTTTAGAATTATAGAATTGTTTAAAATGCCCCCAAATCAGAAAACAACCCAAATTTCAAACAATAAGGGCATGAGTAATAACACACAGGGTGTATTATGAGGTACTACGCACCCATTAAAAACGCTCCCAGTTATGACCAGGCACAATGGCTCATGTCTGTAATCCCAGCACTTTTGGAGGCCAAAGCAGGCAGATCTCTTGAGGTAAAGGGTTCGAGACCAGCCTTGGCAACATGGCGAAATCTCGTCTCTATAAAAAAAAATACAAAAATTAGCCTGGCCTGGTGGCACGTTCCTGTGTCCCAGCTACTTGGAAGGCTGAGGTGGGAGGATCAATTGAACCCAGGAGGTCGAGGCTGCAGTAAGCCATGATTGCACCATTGCACTCTAGCCTGGGTGACAGAGTGAGACCCTGTCTCAATAAAAAAAAAAAAAAAAAAAAAAGATTCCGGCTAGAAAAGAAAACAAACACAGCGTTCTGAATACATGTATAGATAGGTAGAAAGATGGGGTTGTGGGGGCCGGGGGACAGGCATATAGATAGATAAAGAGAGAGAAAAACACTGGAGACATATATATTTCAATATATTATTAAGAACTGTAGTGAGACTACTTCTGCATTAAATCATTAGTATTGGGTAAAATACGTTAATGTTGCTGGTTCTAATTTTTAAAATATGTCTGGTTTTAATAACAATGATTTGTGCAGGCTGCATAGTTTAGGCTACTTTCTAAGATTAGATCACCTAAGTCCTTATAAAAGTTATAATATTCTCCTGCTAAAAAAAATTCACTATCTATAAACCTAAAATAGTAATGACAATGACTTAAAAATGTTCTAATTTTTAAAAGAATATGACAATCATCCCTCTTTCCTCTCTTCCTCCCAACCTCAGCTCCCCTGTGGGCTTGGGAGTTGTGAGATGAACTCTGGGAGAAATAGGAGCTCCTGGATGAAGCTTGATTGGTTCTAATTTACTCAAGAGAGCTTAGAAAGTCACACTGGGTGTGGCAAGACCAGGGATGGATATGGGCTCTAAGACAGTTTCCAAAGCAGTCAAATGAAGGTATGCATCTGAGCTTCATGGAATTTTGTCAATACTTGAAAAGGCACATGCATGCACAGACACACACACACACACACACACGTATCCATTGCAGATTACCTGCTATCAGTAAGCACGGTGATGAGTGGATAGGATGTGACATTATTATGCTTACATTACAGAAAGCTTATGTTCGTGGGGGATCTGATGGGGAAGGTGAGTGGATATCTTGGGTATCCAAGAGCCAAGATTCATGATTGGCCAAGAATAGGTCTCGAGTAGAAATGACAGCTGAGCCCAGCACTCAAGTAGCAGCCAGGAACCTCTTGTAACAATCACTTCTGGAATCCATATTCTACCGGAGAACTGCAGGTAATGCTAACCAGTGATAATTTAAAATCACCTTTGTGATTTCAGTCCTAAAAAGAAAGGAAATTCTGATACATGCTACAACATGGATGAACCTACATTCATTACACTAAGTGAAATAAGCCAGTCACAAAAGGACAAATACTGTATGATTCTACTCAAATGAGGTACCTAGTCCAGTCAAATTCATAGAGACAGATAGTCAAATGGTGGTTGCCAGAGACTATGGGGAGGAGGGAATGAGGAGTCAGTGTTTAATGGGTACAGAGTTTCAGTCGGGAAAGATGAAAAAGTTCTAGGGGTGGATGGTAGTGATGATTGCACAAAGTGAATGTACTTGATGTCATAGAACTATACCCTAAAAAATGGTTAAAATAGTAAATCTTATGTATGTTTTGTCATAATTTTAAAAATTAATCACATTTGTGTTTGCCTTTGGAAGGCATGATGCAATTCTTCTAGCCAGAAAGTTTCTTTTTTCAAAGGTCAGCCAAAACAATACCTAAATGCCTTTGCATTCCCTGCAAAAAACAAACAAAAATCCCAGAAGGTTGCTAGGAAATATAAAATGTATTTAACTTGTTCTGAGATATATGAATAAGCAATCTGCAGAAGAAAAACAAATGGCCAATACATCTATGAAAAAATTCTGAATCATACTATAATAATGACAGTGCTACAGTTGACTCTGTGTCCCCACCTAAATCGCATCTCGAATTATAGTCCAGGTTTTGAGGGAGAAACCTGGTGGGAAGTGATTGAATCATGGGGGCAGTTTCCCCCATGCTGTTCTCGTGATAGTGAGTTCTCACCAGATCTAATGATTTCATATGTGGCAGTTTCTCCTGCTCCTTCTCTCTCTCATTTGCTTCCTTGGAAAGACGTGTCTTGCTTTCCCTTTGCCGTCCTCCATGATTGTAAGTTTCCTGAGGCTTCCCCAGCCAAGCAGAACTGTGAGTTAATTAAACCTCTTCCCTTTATACATTACCCAGTCTCTGGTAGTATCTTTATATCAGTGTGAGAACAGACTAATACAGACAGATTAAAGCAAAACCATTTTTCAGCTCTTCAGCTAGCAAACCCTGACAAAGACTGATAGCATCTAGAGTTGGTGACAGTATAGGAAATGACTCTCTCATACTTCCTTAATGGGGCTGTAAATCCATGTAACCTCACTGGAAAGCAATTTGTTGGAATCTGTCAAAGCTCTATATGCACATATATTTTGACTTAACAATTCTGTTTCTGTTACATCATATAGAAATAGTAGTGTATCAGACACATCTTCCCCATTGGACCCCCCCAGGTTTCCCCAGCCATACTGAGTTCCAGATTTTCCGCTATTGGCCCTGTCTAAGTTGTCACCCTGCAGCCCAACTCCACGTGGCCCATGTGGTTTTGCTAACTGAGGCTGATCAGTAGCACGTCTAGAGTCTCTGGTCCCTCCAGTACTGGACTCAGATGAAATATGAAGCTATGGGGCATGGGGTTTGGTATCCGTGAGCTACTGCCACATGGGCTAGCTGACACAATCTGTAAGTGAGGGAGAGTTAATGCTCTGTGGGATGAACCTTAGTCACTGGAAGATAGGATGTAAAAAGCAGCTGGGCAGATCCATTTTCTCTCTCTTCTCTTCAGTGGACTATTCTTTGCACAGCCTATCCTAAGACATCACATTTGGATGAGCAGATGTGCCTGCTAATTGACTAGCTGTGTCTCTCTGTGGCTCACAGTGAAGTAGTGGCCAGCGTAAGGTAATGCATCATCTTGCATGGTTTTCCCTTCTTCTCCCTCCTTCACTCTCCATGCCCTTGAATTATGCCTACCAAGTAACGTATTAGCACTTAATCCTTGCCTCAGGCTCTGAGTTCTGAGGCAAGCTCAAGCAATTAGCATGATGTTCAGAGATCTATATGCAAACCATTGTGGTGCTGAGACAGTGAAAAGTTCAGCAAAATAGGGTGGCAAATCAATAAATGATGGTACATCCACAGTCTGAAATAGTATATGTTGTTAATGTCATATACATATATGTACTGATATAAAAAAATGTTTAGTATAGTAGCAGGTGATAACAAGCAAGGTAAAGAATAAGATGTATTTTAATATAATTTAAATTAATAGAGCACTACTATATGCACAGAAAAAAACTTAAAAAGGATGTACCCAGACTAGTTTCTAAGTGGATATATTCTGGTGGCAGAATGTGACCTTTTTACTTTATATAATAGTGTATTATTTCAATTTGTTGCAATAAGAATAAATTACTTTTTATAATTAAAAAAAGGAGTAAGTCTTAAAATCTAGAGAAAGCTTATTCTAAGGATAAGATACATTGAAGGATACAAATGAATAATTAAGAATTGATTGGATTTGTTTGGGCTAGATGGAAAGTGCTCTGAAACTCTCTGGACCACATCTCCCTGGGTGAGCTGTTCTGAACTCCAGTTCATTAGCTGATTAAATGTAAATTTAATATCACTGTTAGAAGTAAATGATGACTCTGGTTGAAAAAGGAACCTAACAGAAGATAAAAGAGGAGGCCACTGACATCTCCACATGGAGAAAGGTCTCTTAATAATTTTCTGTCATACTTTTGTGCATTCAACTGTGGAAACTTGGGGAGAGGAAAATGAATCAGCATTACAGGACTGGCTTTTAATTTACACCTGTGAAATAATTTTGACAATTGTTCATAAGTGTTTAACTAATGTTCATTCTGGAAATGTCACCATTGCCTCTGGAATTTACTTTGATATCCTCTGAATGCTATCTCTCTATTAATATGTGAGTCTGGAAAGAGTTGCTCCTTGTTTTTTAAAAAAAAAAATCAGATTTTAAAGACAAGAACTTTTAGTGTTCAGTAAATAGAAAATACTTTTATAAATACTTAAATAATGATGACCCAATCAATCAATTTGGAAAAAAGACAAGAAAAAGATCAGCAAAAATCACTATAGGTAAGTAGCCATCCAGCCTCCAAGACCTATGAGGAATTGCATTTCTCCATTCACATATTATGAGAGCTTAAGTTATTTTGTATGGCTGTTCAATAACTAGATAACTTCAGAAGGCTATGGAACTTGGGATGCTGGATTCCTCTGCCTGCTCTTTCCTCTGGGGATGTGAGACACCACCCAGATATCCCTTCCCAGTACCTGCCCGTGACTAAAGAAAATAGCCTTGCCCAAAATCACTCTCTCCTTTGGGTCAGCCCACTACTAAATACCAGTCAGTGAGGTCGTATACAGACCTGTGCCTTTTGTCCCAATTCAGAACAACTCTGCATTGCCAGCCCAGCTCCTGAGCACCCTGTGAGGTTGAATGAGGTCTTTACTGAGACTGTATCATAGCCCAACTTCTCCTTCTGCCCAGCCTTGCTTCCTTTACTCCCCTTGCTGTTGATTCCAACAGTGCTCCCTAACAACCTTCTGATAATGCTCATCTCTTTCTCAGATTCTGCTTCCAAGGAAACAACTTGAAATATTTGGCAATTCTGGGATAGACAGCAAAGCTCCATGATTCATCTTATTCTTCTATCTCTTCCTTCCTTCCTTCCTTCCTTCCTTCCTTCCTTCCTTCCTTCCTTCCTCCTTCCTTCCTTTCTTTCTTTCTTTCATTTTTTTGTTCATTCATTCATTCATTCATTCACATGTGCATTAATATAATGAGCAAAAGCCAGGAGCTGTGCATTAACCAGGAATTGATTTCAGGGCACTGGGTTTAGCAGTTTTACAAAGATGTTCACGGATGTGGTTTCCCTTGCATTCGTTCTGTTTGGGGTTCAAGGGACTCCTTGAAACTGAAGCTTGATGTCTTTTGTCTTTTTTGGAAAATTCTTGATCACCATCTCTTTAAGTTTTGTTTCTCTCCCTTTCTTCTTCTCCTCTCCCTTTGGAATCTCAATCAAAAAAACCTTTTCAATGGGTCCTATATGAGTTACACACATTCTTTTCAGTATTTTCCATCTTTCCCTCCACTTTTTGTTTCAGTCTTCTAATCCATCCTCTAGTTCACCAATTCTCTCTTCAAGTGCGTCTAATCTGATATTAAACCCATGTACTGAATTTTTCAGTTCTAAAATATTCATTTGACTTCTTCATAATTTCTAGATCTCTGCTGTAATTCTCTATCTTGTCATCTAATGTCTTTATATATCTTAATCATATTAATTAAAGCTCATGTATTATAATAAAATACAGCAATTAAAAATAAATGATAAATACAACAACATGGATATATTTCAACAGCATAATGCTGAATGAAAGAAGCTAGACACAAAAGAGTATATACTGTATGAACCAATTTATGTGAAATTCCAGAAAATATAAAGTAGTCTATAGTGACAGAAGACAGATAAGTAGTTGATGGGTCTAGGAGGATGAAGTGATTGCACAGGGAATGAGAGAACATTTTGAGGTGACTAAAAGGTTCTGTTTCTTCATTGTGGTAGCATTTATAAAGGTGTATGTGCTTGCCAAAACTCATCCAACTATATATTTAAGTGGGTACAATTTACTATACCTCTACAGTGTTGCTTTAAAACAAAAACAACAATTAAACCTAGATGAATTGAGGAGATAGCTCCCAACTCTGGAAAATCCCAGAACACAAAAATTATGAATAAATAAAATCATGATAAAATAAGATAAAGTCCATGTTTGATAACTCAAATATCTGGATCTCTTCAGAGTTTGATTTTTGCTCCTGGTTTTCAGTCATGTCATTTTATGTCCTAATATTTCTGGGAACTTTTTATTGAATTCTTAAAATTGTCCACAAAAATTTGAGGAGATAATTTGACTTTCTGGATAATGTTATCTTTCTACAGAGAGGATTTAAATTTTGCTTCTGGCAGGCAGTTAGAAAAGAGGAAAATAACATTAATTCAATCAAGGATTGGGAAAATTTGATACTGGACTTCATTTTTATAAGCACTGGTCTATTTCTAGTTTACCCTTACTCCTAGAGTGTAGCCCCTCAGAGTCCCTACTGGATACATTGATATTTAGCAGGGTCCCCTTCTGCTTGATGGAACTTAAGTGCCAACATCGATGTGCCTCAGCAACATGAGGTGCAGGAAGTTCTGTTCATCTTCTTAGTCTCTCAGCCACCATTTTGGAATTAGCAAGCATCTTAAGGGGAAATGCAGCATTGAACTTTGGGCTCTTTCCTTTCTCTGTGCCTCCTTTCTTTCTGGAGCATGGCCTGATACGGTTTAGCTGTGTTCCCTCCCACCCCTGCAAATCTCATCTTGAATTGTAGCACCCATAATTCCCTCATGTTGTAGGAGGAACCCAGTGAGAAATAATTGAATCACAGGGTTAGTTCCCCCATACTGTTCTCATGGTAGTGAATAAGTCTCATAAGATCTGATGGTTTTATAAGGGGAAACCTCTTTCACTTGGTTCTCTCCTTCCCTTGTCTGCCGCCATGTAAGATGTGCCTTTCACCCTCTACCATGATTGTGAGGCCTCCCCAGCCACATGGAATTGTGAGTCCATTAAACCTCTTTTTCTTTAGAAATTACTCAGTCTTGGATATGTCTTTATCAGCAGTGTGAAAATGAACTAATACATGGCCACACTCAAGTCCTCTCTTCCTTGGTAGCTTGATAATACCTTCAAACATTTAAAAAAATATCTTTCCCAGCTTTTCCAGTTATTCTTGGCAGGAGAATTGGTCTAAAGCAAAACAATTCACCATTTCTGGAAGCAGAAATTTCTGCAGGACCCTAGGGAGACACAGATTCAAAGATAACTCCTACCTTCAAGAAACCTACTAGGAGACCTTGAGAATTACTACAATGCTGTCTGCTAGATGGGCAGGCTACCAACCTGGTGCAATTGCTCTTCCCTGGCAACATTTCTTGGGTGCAGTCAGTCACAGGAAACAGTCAATTTTGAATGTTAAAAGTACTAATAACAACACACACATATAAAGCATGTCAGAATGTCTTACGTGAGGCCAATTAATCATATCATGTAAGCCTCAAAACTGATACTTTTTATAAAGACAGCTTTATTAAAGTATGATGTACATATAAAATTCACTCATTTTAAGTGTACAATTCAATCATTTGTAGTAAATTTGCAGAATTGTGACCATCATCAAAATCCAATTCTAGAACATGTCTATCTCTCCAAAAAGACACCTTGTGCAAAAGTCATTCACTACTCCCAACCCTAGCCCCAGGCAACGACTAATCTACTGTCTATCTCCATATATTTGCCTTTGCTAGACATTTCAAACAAATGAAACCATACAGTATGTGGTCTTTTACATCTGCCTTCTTTAATTTCTCACAGTTGATCTTTAATGTAGGTATTATTAGCCTTACTTTAGAGATGAGGAAATGGAGAATTGGAGAGATTAAAATACTTGCCTGAGGTTCATCAGCTGGTTAATGATAAGGACACCAATATGTGAACCCAAGTCTGAAAGCTTTTTCTCTCTACAAAACCATCTTCATCATATTTGAGCTTCCTGGGAGTCAGAGTCATAGCTTATGGGTTCCTAGATCCTAGGTGGTGAGCACAGGGTCTGACTCATCATGGATACACAGGAGTTATTTGCTAAACTGAAACAAATTTATCCTATATTAGTTCCTGCTTCTATCCCAATTCACCATCCCAACACCACTTTGAGTGACCTCCTGTTGCCTGCCATTAGTTGATGTTTGCCTAGGGACCACACATTTATGTTATGACTGACAGAAGGAAAACACAAAGGAAGATACAAATAAATAAATAAATTATGGAAGTACACACAGAGCAAATAGTGTGTGGGTTTACCACTATTGAAGCTTATGCACTCTAGAGCTCCCGGTGAGCAGATATCTGTGCTCTGATAGAGATGAATTAGGTTTATCCCTAGCTCCAATATCAGCAGCAAAGGCTGGAAAGTGAACTCATTCTCTGCCTACATGGCTCAGAAAGTTGGTCAAGACACTTCTCTGTGAGCTGTGACCAATAACCAATATGTGGGTATTTCTCATTCTTCTTTATTTCTGATTATGCCATTCCTAGTTCTCATTACTTACACTGAACAATAAGTTATAGGAAAGCAGGGAGAGATCACCTCAGTCATATTCCATTGATCCTACTTATATATTCAGTACATACATACAAAAGAAAACCTAAATATGTAGTAAGCCCCTTTCATCTATAAATTACTGTGGGAAGATTAGAGGATATATAATCTGAGTCTCTACTTCTAAGGAATTTTATTATTGAATTTGGAGGCAGTTGATATGGTTTGGCTCTGTGTCTCCACCCAAATCTCATCTTGAATTGTAATCCCCACATGTCCAGAGAGGAAAGTGATTGGATTACAGGGATGGTTTCCTCCATACTGTTCATGATAGCCAGTGAATTCTCATGAGAGCTGATGGTTTTATAAATGGTAGTTTTTTCTGTGCCCTCACATGTTATCTCTTGCCTGCCACCATGTAAGACGTGCCTGCTTCCCTTTCCACCACAATTGTAAGTTTCCTGAGGCCCCCCCAGCCATGCAGAAGTGTGAGTCAATTAAACCTCTTTTCTTTATAAATTACCCAGTCTCAGGCAGTTCTTTATAGCAGTGTGAAAATGGAATAATACAGCAGCAGTAAAGAAGAAAGATTAAAAGCACAGGATCTGGAATCAGATTTTGACTGACTCCACTACTTACTAGCTGCATTCACACAGGCAGGTTATTTAACCTCTCTGTACCTCAATCTCCTCATCTGTAGCATGAGGATAATGATAATATGTATTTCATAGGGTTGTTACAAGGATTTAAATGATATAGGCATGAAAAGAGGCTGGTACAGAGTAAGAATTTAGTTATTGCATCCACATATAAGTGCATGTCAGCAACATAGACCTTCTCTTGTAATTTAGTTAATGGTATTATGCCAATGCCATTTTCCTTTTCAGGTAATATACTGTAATGATGTAAGGCAATATCATTGGGAGAAACTGGGTGAAAAGTACATGTTTTGCAACTTCTTCTGAGCCCAAAATTATTTTAAAATAAAACATTTTTAAAAAAATTTCAAAGCCAAATATAAAAATAATAATCACAATGCAGACCTTCTCCCACCAGCCAACCTCTACCACTGTCACCTATAGCTCCATGCTTTAGCTGCACAACACAAATCTGCAAATGATGAAAGATAAAGGGACCATCCACAGTCCATGCACCTTACAGATGCATCTGCACATCCTATTACATTAATTTAGGAAGCTAAGGAATAACCTCACTAACCACATTAAAGTTATGTAACTGCTTTGACCTCACAAGCAAGACAGCACCAGTTGGCAAACTCTCAATGAGGCAGTTGATGGGAGAATTCAAGACCATTTCCATCAGTGACTCCCAATGTGACCTTAGGCATATCTCCACATCTCTCTGCTCTTCTGTTTTTTAAGTATGGGGTGAAAAAAGTACCCAGTCCTCTTGGGAATCCAGGATTTGGGATGTGATTCACTCAGATTAAATCATTTCCTGCATCTGATTTTACATAATTCAAGAACTCAGAGAGTCAACACTGTTGAAATTTACAATCAGCCTTCACAGACTCTGTACCCAAAACATCTGCAAAGCAAAAGAAAGAGTCTATCTCAGAGAACCTCTTTGATAAGACAATAAAAGTTACTTTATTCAACTGGCATCTCACTCTCAATGAGCCTATTTGTGCAATTTGAGTGTTGTGCAATTTAGTTATCAAGGTTCTTTTTTTCCTGTCCCTGGCAGACAAGGTCAAGCAGGATGTGCATGTTAACACCTTCCACTGCCTTAAACAAAGGCAACACCATGTCTAACCCACACTGGTTGCAGAGATTCTCCACACAAAATGAGAGATCTTTCTGCACAAAATTGCCAGGTCCACTCTATACCATAAAGCTTCAATTCAATAGGATTTCCAGAATCTTGAATTGTTTTTAGAAATGTCATTTACTCCACTTTTAGGAATAAGAGGAGATAATTTCCCAAACCCATTCAAGTTGTTATATACTCAATAGATATTTCTTGAACCTCTTCTATATTTCATATATGGTGCCGAATGCCAGAAATATAAGAAGCAAAGCATGAACACTGTCCTCCTGGAATGCATCATCAGCTCTGGGAGAAAGACAAGTAGCCCCACAATTGTAGCATATAGAGGTAGGTGTGCGCTCTAATGGAGGAAGTTTAAGGTAGTGATTCAAAGCATAGGTATTAAGAGTCAGAGCTGATGTGAAAACCAGACTCTGCCAGCTGCTGGTATGAGGCTCAGGGGAAGCCCCCCTCCCCCCACCTCTTTGAGCCTCATTTTCCTCTGCTTTAAATTTATAATGCAAATTTGATAACGTTCTTGGCACAGGGTAGACACCAATGTACATTCAGAGGTGAGTAGCAGTTAATTTCCACAACGATACCTCACATTTACACATTTACTTATTTATGTCTTTTCTTTATGTCAGAATAGACTTAAAACTGCTTACATTCATACATTACAGAGGGAAAAGGTTGCTTTTTGTTTGTTTGTTTGTTTGTTTTTAATGATCTAATGAGAAAACTGGACAAGAAGGAAACAAGAAAAAAATGTGAAACCAAAATGATGAAAAGAACACAAAATCTACGCTGACAATTGCAAGAAGTTGGCCTCAGATTTGATTTTGAGCTTCCTTGTGGTCACAGCAAAAAAATGAAAACACGTCAGTTATCTGACTCAGTCACTAGTTCTATAATCTGAAAAACAGGAGTACAGAAGAATCAGAACTCTTCCTGTTCCTGACATCAGAAATAAATTACTCCTATATGTCCTCAAGAGGACACTGGTTACTATAGCAATCAACATCCTCAACAACTCTTGGAATTGTCTTAAAATATCCTTTAATTAATAGTGAGGAATATAAGAACCAAGGTGTAAGTCTGTGAAAGTAATTCAATGAGAAGTTAAAATGCAGCTCTGACATCACCCAAAGACTAAGTCTGCATAACAAGAAGAGTTGTACATAGCCTCAATAAACTCTACTCCCTCCAGTCAACCTTTAGCAAAATAAGCATCAGCAAGTCCCCTACCAAGTGACCTGCCTCCAGCTTCACCAAAGATACTACCATCTGCTTTATTGTTCAGCCTGCTGGACTCATGCAAAAGTGGGTCATGGAAGTGCCCGTGGACAAGACAACAAGACCATTCTCAAGTGGCTTTGGATTCCTCCCCACACAGAGGAAGAAGCAAAAAAAAATCCTCAAGGTCTAAGGAACAGGTGCTGCACATGCCTAATGTACTCCCACTAGTGACATCTCTCAGGAGCCTAGTGATTCTCATTTATGGAAACACTTATCTATCAAACTGCAGGACAACAGATGACATATACTACAGGTGCTCGATGCTAAATTGGGTTCTAGGCAGAGAGAACAGCATGTGCAAAAGCCCTGGGGTTGAAGACAATATGTTGGTAAGAGGAATGCCAGTAGGGGAGGAGAAGAAGATCATGTGTATCTCTCTGTGTGTGCATGTGTGTGTGTGTGTACACACATGTGTGCATGTGTAAAGGAAGAGGATTTGTAAGATTAGGAGAGATACAGTGCAAAATGAAGCTGGAAAGGTAGGCACTAGTGCACCCAGAGCCTAGTGTGCCGATGACTAAGTTTTGTCCTTGGTCTAAGAGCAATGGAGATCCATGGAAGGATTATACACAGGGGCTACCTGATCAGATTTGCCTTTTCAAAGATCTTGTTGTCTGCAGAGTGAAGAATGAATTGGAAGAAGGCAAAGGGAAAGGAGGAGTTAGGAGACTGTGGGTGGTGATGATGGCTCTGACCCAGCAGTGAAAATGTGATTTGAGAGCTAATTAAGAAGTGCAAATTGGCAGAGGATAGGGATGCAAGGTTCTCTGGGAGTTGCAGTCACTGAATGAGTGAAAGAAATTGGGACCAACAAGTGGTACCAACGGATGGTATTGATGGGTAGAGAAACTGGGGATTAGGGTTACATCTGTAAAAAAGCAGGCTTCCTGCTGATAAAGGGCAACGGTACTGTTTCCTCTGGGTATAGATTCTCCAAAGACCCAATGATTCACAATCCAAGCCAATGAACTTGGGAGAAGTTAAAATGCTCCCCAAGCTGACAAGAGACTGGCTGTAGAATATTATTCTCAGAAAACATTAGTTGAGTAAGCCAGGCCTGGTGGCTCACACCTGTGATCCCAACACTTTGGGAGGCTGAGGCCAGGAGTTCAAGACCAGCCTAGGAAACATAGTGAAACTCTGTCCCTACAAGAAATTTTTTTAAAATTAGCCTGGTATAGTGGCTTATACCTGTAGTCCCAGCTACTTGAGAGGTTGAAATGCGAGGATCACTTGAGCCCAGGAGTTTGAGGCTATAGTGAGCTATGATCACTCCACTGTACTCCAGCCTGGGCAACAGAGCAATACTCTGCCTCTAAATAAATAAATATTTGTTTGAGTGAATGAGCCAGGAGCTGCCAGAGAGATGCAATTTTAAAACAGCAAGCCTATATGATGGCCTGACCACCTATAACTATTTCTGTGCTTGAAAAATATTTTAGACTTTTATGATCAAACAACAATTTCATGATTCTTCATGATTATTATCAATCTAGGTCTTTTATTTCTCCATCAGAGAAACAATCTTGACTTTTATCTGCATTTTTCATGCCTAATTATTTTTCTTCATCCATATTCCAATATGCTAAATATTATGATAATACAGCTACATAATCTTTAGTCAGTTCCTTTTCAAGCATACCAAGAGTTAATTTACAGCCAGAATCTAAATGAAACCCCAGTGTTTGTCGTGGACTGATCAACAGGAAGAATCAAGTGACTTGAGGGTAAAGCAGGGAAAATTATCATTATTTATCAAATGAGATAATACACAAAAAGTACTTTTAAGCCCAAAGCAGAATGCAATATATGAGCTGTTATTATTGTTCATTAAACAAAATTGCCAAGTATAAAGTCCCCATAAAACATTTACTTTGAGTAGCAACAGGTTCTTGGTATACCCACAAAAATAAACTAGTTGAAAATATATGCCAGGATAACAGGATGGAGTAATGCAGTGTAAACAGTCATTAACTAAAAGTCAGAAATATAGGAAGTCATCTGCCAAAATTATGACTACTATTTTCACAGCTGTCCAGGAATCCTTAATTTTGGCTAGAATTATTAATAGGAGAGGCTAGTTGTCTATTAAGACCATTCTCAATTCACAGCAATAAACTACACTACATTACTCAACAACTTCATTAAACCAATATTGAGTCATGTTATATGCCAGGCTGTAAGAGAATGCTTATGGCTCTATTCCTACTCCGTTTTTTAGCTTTTATTTCAGGTTCAAGGTTACATGTGGAGGTTTGTATATACAGATAAATTGCATGCCATAGGGGTTTGGTGTACGGATTAATTCATCACCCAGATAATAGGCATAATACCTGATAAGTTGTTTTTTGATCCTCTCCCTCCTCCTACCCTCCACCCTCAAGCAGGCCCTGGTATCTGTTGTTCCCTTCTTTGTGTACATGTGTACTCAACGTTTAGATCCCACGTATATGTGAAAACACATGGTATTTGGTTTTCTGTTCCTTCATTAGTTCATTTAGAATAATGGCCTCCAGCTTCATCCATGTTGCTGCAAAGGACATTATCTCACTCATTTTTATAGCTGTGTAGTATTCCATGGTGTACATGTACCACATTTTGTTTATCCAGTCCACCGTTGATGGGCATTTAGGTGGATTCCACGTCTTTGCTATTGCGAATAGTGCTGTAATCAACTGCTCTATATTTAGTTGTAGGAGAGCTTTCCTCCAATTATTCCAAGGGGGAATAAAGCCATTCAGGTACAATTGTTAAAAGGCTGGAACATACTCCTTCTTCACAGCTACTGGAAATAGTGATTCAATTTATCAAAAGACATTTTTCATCAACTCCTGCCTTCATAATGTTACTTAAGTTATGACGTCCACTATCCTCCAGTGATGTAGGTTTCTTTTCACTTCTCTAAATATTGCCAACTTCTTTCCTGCTTCAAGTCCCTGGAAGTTCTGCTTCTCTCTGCTGAGAACACTCTTCTCCTGGTTCTTCTCACATTTGGCTCCTCCTTAGTCTTTATGTCTCTGCTCGAATGTCTCTTTCTCAGCAGAGTCACCAGGAACAGGTGTGCAGGTTGTGCCTTACCCAAGGGCTCCTGGGTCAGGGGAATATCAGTGTCCCAGAGCACCACAGACTGTTTGCCTTAAAACAACAGACATTTATTCTCTCTCGGTTCTAGAGAAGTCTGAAGTCAAGGTGTTGACTGGATTGGTTCTTTGCAGAGGCCCTAGGGAGGATAAATCCTATGCCTCTCTTTTAACCCCGGATAGTTGCTGGCAATCCTTGGCTTGTGGCAGCACAACTCCAATCTCTGCCTGTGTCCTCACATGGTCTCCTTCCTGTGTGTTTCTCTGTGTCTTTTTGTGTGGATGTCAATCATTGGATTTAGGGCTCACTTCATCCATTGTGACCTCACCCTAACTCATCACATCTGCAAAGACCTTGTTTCTGTTAATAAAGTCACACTCCGGGATTCTGCATGGATGTAAGTTTTGGGAGGATGCTACTCAACCCACTATAGGGGGACAAGTTGAGGGTGGAATCCCACCTGCACTGTGCTCCCCCAGACATGCCTCAGTGTGGGGTGATGCTGTCCAGAGAAGTACCTTTTTCTAACTGGTGGTATATGGACCAGGCAGCTCTGTCTGACCTTGCTTCACACAACTTGGAGCTATCTGGATTATGTGCTTTCCCATTTCCTATCTGGCAATCACTCCATGAAGGTAGACGCTGTGTCTGTCTTACATACCCAGAGCCTAGCCCAGCCCCTGGCATGTGGTAGGTGAGCCGTGACTATACATCAAATGAATGACAGTTCAGGTTCTATCCAAGAGCCAGCAACCAAGGTCCAGGCTTGGCCTCTTACAGCTTATCCCATAACAAATCCCTGTCCACAAAAGCCAAAAAGAAAAGTAGCTCTATTCACATAGGAAGAGGGAGGGAGCCTCATTTAGAGAAAACTACATGCAGTGAACTGGTTTGAAGTTATCATTCATCTAATGGAAGGAGAAAGGCAAAATGTGCCAGACAGAGCTTCAAAAAGCTCTGTAGAATCTGAAAGCCCTTGAGTCTACCTGGCACTCCTCAAGTACCAAACTTTCACAAACCAACCACAAATTCAGATATTTTGCCAGACCAAAATTAAAACCAGAAGAAAATTTACTCCAAGCAAAAAGGGGCTAGAGTGAGGTGCCCCCAGGATAAAGCCTTATGGGAGTCATCCTTTTCCCAGGTTCAACACACAAGTGAGGAGGAATTGCCCTCTCGAGTGACACTCCCATGGCTAAGAGAACCGTCCACAGGGAAGAAGCAATATTAGGCAGGAATCAGGGCTGGATCTCATCAGACAAGCCCAGCTCACCACTCAGAACTCCAGAGCCAACTGGCCTGCCCAGAGAAATCTGAAATCAACCAGGGTTACGTCTGAGTAGATGATATTTTTCTTGGCAAGGAGAATTTAAATGTTGAGACAAATCATATTCATTTTCCTGGGAAACAGTCAAGTGCAGAAGGCAGGCCCTCTGGTCATCCCGAAGGTGGAGATGTGAGAGAAGTTATCCAGCCTAAGCCCACCCAGCAGAGGTTAGGGAGACCCAAATGCAATGGCTCCAGATACCTGAGCGCTAGATTGTCAAGGAGGCAATGCCACATACAAGACCTGCCCAAGGTATTGTGGAGGCTGCTGTTCCAGCCAATCAAACATCTGTACAAAGCGAATTGCAGGTTAACCCATGACCAGTCTTCCAGTATGGAGGTTCTCCGGAAAAGTCAGTTTACTGCTAAAATTCAGGGGTAGAAGGAGGCAAGCCTCCTGTCCCCTCATTCATGATAAGGACTTGCTCTTTTCTGTCTTCCCCACAGCCAGACTTTTTCTGCTATTATAAACACCACTATAAATAAGGGACTACATTCATAAAGAGGCAGAGGAAAGAAACACCATATATTTTAAATAACAAAGGGAGGGTAGATGATTACGAAGTGATTAAAACTAGGAGAAAACTAAAAAACATGAATAACCTAGAAGTTAAAAATGAGTTAGAATTCCAATAAATAGATGACGTTAACTGTTTTTCCTCTAACTAGTAAAATAAAAGAAAAGGAATTTAAAATAACGAAGATCGCCAGTCAATGAAGCCAAAATTTAAAAGATGAAAGGCAGAACAGATAAAAGGTTAAGATTAATGGTTTAAACCCAAGAGATGATCAATTTAAAATGACAAAGTAAATGATGGGTTTAAGGATCAAGAAATAAAAAACAGAAAATGTAATTTTTTTAATGAGAAAATATTTTTAATCAAGGTTTACATTCTGGAATACTTTTAGATTCACAAGATAGTACGAGAGAGTTCTCATATACCCTCCACCCAGTTTTCTGTAATGTAACCTCTTACATAACCACAATACATCTGTCAAAACAAAGAAACCAACACTGGTATAGTTTTTTTTTTTTTTTTTTTGGAGACGGAGTCTCACTCTGTCACCCAGCCGGGAGTGCAGTGGCGTGATCTCAGCTCACTGTAATCTCCACCTCCCAGGTTCAAGCGATTCTCCCACCGGTAGCTGAGATTACAGGCACATGCCACCACGCCTGGCTAATTTTTGTATTTTTAGTAGAGACGGGGTTTCCCCATGTTGGCCAGACTGGTCTCGAACTCCTGACCTCAGGTGATCTGCCTGCCTCGGCCTCCCAAAGTGCTGGGATTACAGGCATGAGCCACCGTGCCTGGCTGGTATGTTACTATTTTTAAATAATAGACTTTATTTGGATTTCACTCGTTTTCCACTAATGTGTTTGTATATTGTAAGATCCAGTCTAGGATACCACATTGCATTGAAGAAAGAAATATACCACTGCTGGGTATATAACCAAAACGACAAAAAAGGAAACATCAGTATATCAATGAAATATCTGCACTCCTATGTTTAATGGAAAAATAGCTTAAAAAATTTAAAAACTTACATACTCCAAATATATATATATAATATATATAGTATCAATTTTTAAAAGAAAACATTAAAGATTTTCCAGGGAGATACGAAAGAGGAAAACTGAAGTAGAGAAACTAGTCACACCCAGGAGAACAGAATAAAGAGTACAGGAACCGTCCTGAGTGCAGGTAGACACCTGATCAATGACAGGTTGACATGACAGATGAATAGAGGAAGGATTATTCAATAAATACCACTAGGCAACTGGTTATTCATCTGGAAAAAAAATAGGGCCCTAACTTATACCACATTCTGAAATCAATTCCAGGTTGATTAAGAACTTAAATGTGAAAGGCGAAACTCCACAACTTTTAGAAGAACATAAAGAAAAATATGTTTATGACCTCAGGGAGGAAAGAATTTGTTAAATAACATTTTTTAAAAGTAGGCACTATAAAGAAAAGAAATGATACATTTGACTGCGTTAATGTTAAGAACCTCTATACATCAAAAGAGAAAATAAGATGGCACACAACAAACCAGAAGACATTTGCCATATATATACCAAAGCATTAGAATTCAGAATACTTTTTTAGTTTCTAAAAGTCAATAAGAAAAAGAGAGACAATTTAATAGGAAAAAAATGGCAAATGACAGAGATATATCACAGAGAATGAAACCTAAGAAGCCAATAAACTTGTGAAAAGACCTTCAACCTCATCAGCAATTAGGGAAATGCAAACTGAAATTAAACTGAGGCACCATCTCATTCTCACCTCCTTGGCACAAAAGTTAAACAGCCTGGTCATATGAAGAAAGTTAGCAAGGATGTGAAGAACCTAAACAAGGTTGGTGAGCATATAAATTGATGCAACCATTTTGTCAGCCAATTATACATCATTTGTTCCAATAGTTCTCAACTGGGGGTGATTTTCGCACCCACCCCCACTTCCCAGGGCACACTGGACAATGTCTAGAGACATTCTGGTTTCATAAGTGTATGTGTAGCGGTTAGGGGAAGAGGACAACCAGTCTCTAACGGTAGGTGCTACTATACATCCCGCAAGGCTCGGGGCAGCCCCCATCACTTGTCAATAGTGCTGAGACTGAAATGAGAAAGAATTCTCCATCTTACTTGTCAATAGTGCTGAGGCTGAGAAGCTGATCAAATCCAGGTGAAGAGGTACAGACTCTCATACTGAGCAGATCTATTTCCAGAAGTATTTCCTAGATTGAGGTTTCCAACACCTTTACTGATAAAAATTAAGAAGGGCACTGATATCAATGACTAAATCCCAGTCCTGTCCCTGGGAAGGCTGATTCAAGAGGCTCAGAGTGAGACACAGCAATCAGTATTTTTTTTTTTTTTTTTTTTTTTTTTAGACAGAGTCTCATTCTGTCCCCAGGCTGGAGTGCAATGGTGCGATCTTGGCTCACTGCAACCTCCACTTTCTGGGTTTAAGAGAGTCTCCTGTCTCAGCCTTTGTATTTTTACATAAATGCCTAGGTAACTGGTAACAGAGAAGTTTGCAAAACTGTCCTAAATGCTCAAGTGTGCCATAATAATGTCCAAGAATGCCTCAAGGTAAAAAATACATACATACATGCACCCATACATGCATACATAAAAAGAAAAAAAAAACAGGAAAGAATCCAAATGTCTTTCAACAGAGGAATGTGTACATTAATGGTGGCCTACTCATAAAATGGAGTGTTACTATATTTCCTCCACTCTAAAACATCATTGACTGAAGTACAGCACTAATTTATAAACCACTAAGACAGAAAGAGGCTGCCAATTAATCTAGGACACACTGCTTTCTCATACTTAACATTTTTACCTAAGTGTTATTTTGAAACCTTTTTGATTTATGTAGATGTATTTTATTATATATTATGCTGCTCTGTTCCCATGCCTGCCTTCCTGCATAGAAAATATTATAGGTGATTTTTTGTTTTAATGCCAAGTTACACTGTAATCGTTTTGAAGCACTTTTAAACTCTGGTTAAACTCATGTAAGATCAACAATGAACAACACCACAGAAGTGATAACATGAAGAGCCACGACCACAGGCCCTGGATGGGAAGGCAATGACTGCTACAGCCCCACCGTGCTGGGCAGACATCCACTGTGGGGTGTTACAGAGTGCAATTCACAGCCCTATTTCAGAGATGCTGAACTGTTCACATAGCCCTGAATGAATCTCAAAAACAATATTCAGGAGAAAAAAGCTACAGAATATATGAAATATTATCTCATTTCTACGAAGTTCAAAAACATGCAAAATTAAAAGATGCATTATTTAGGGACATGTACATGTGAGGCTTCCCACAGAGGAAAGTGAGACTTGGTCAAACAAACTCAGGATGATGCCATTCGGTGGTGAAAGGAAGGAGAAGGCAATCAGGAAATACACATCAGGGCTTGGAGGAGCTTGTGATATTCTATTTCTCAAGTTCAAATTCAGGACTGAGCACTCAGGTGTTCATTTCATCAGGGCTGGGACTACAGTGAGGCAAATGAGGAAAAATCTCCAGCACAAAATTTAAGGAGGTATCCAAAAAACTCAGTATCAGGATTGAAATATTTCAATGCAATAATTTTTAAAAATCAAAACGAATGCCCCCAGAAATTCCATGATCAATAAAGTATGATCGACAAAGACTTTTACATAAAGACAGGATTCAACCCTGCACCTCCTTGACACTGCTTCACAGGCCCTCGTTCAAATAAAACTTTATTTTATAAAAACAGGCAGCGGGTTCACATAGATTGCCCACTTAGTTTTTGAAAATATTGTAATAGAATATTTTCATCTTGATATCTGAGCCTTAGGGCACCTCTTAAATTTTGCATCCAAGGCAAGTCTTTACTCCAAGCCCCATCCTAGTCCTGGCCCTGCATTTTATCTTTAAAGTATACATATTAATAGATTATAAACATATACATATAAGCACATACACACATATGTGTGTATAAAGACACACTAGTTTTTTATTTGTATTATTATTATTATTTGAGACACAGTCTTGCTCTGTTGCCCAGGCTGGAGTGCAGTGGTGTGATCTCAGCTCACTACAACCTCTGTCTCCCAGGTTCAAGCAATTCTCATGCCTCAGCCTCCTGAGTAACTGGGATTACAGGTGCGCACCACTGCACCCAGCTAATTCTTGTATTTTTAGTATAGACGAGGTTTCACCATGTTTGCCAGGTTGGTCTCAAACTCCTGACTTCAAGGACTCCACCTGCCTCAGCCTCCCAAAGTGCTGGGATAACAGGTGTGAGCCACCGTGCCCAGCCATATTATTTTTTTAAAAAATATTTTACAGAAAGGGCAAGCCAGTGAGAAAACTCAAAACAATATTGGAGGTGGGAGATCTCTCCTGCTGCACCCTTCCTCATGGTGGGAGAAATATCCTCCTCAGATGTATCCACCAATACCAGTAGGATCAACGGGTGTTTCCCACCACAAACTCCAAACAGATGGGTCAGGGGCTTCACCGCAGCTTATGCCAGCCTGGCTAGCAACTTCTCCACCACTTCCCCCAGAGTGGAATAGCACTCTTCAATTTAGAAGCCACTCTGTCATGCATTCTAGAGCTTAAGCTTTGTCATAATGCTGCAGAGGAAGTAGAAAAATCCTTTTTCCAGATGGGGAAACTGAGTCTCAGAGAGGTTGACCAACCCAGCCAACATTGCACAGCAAGGGATGGCAGAGCCTGGCTCACACTTGATGGTACTGAATCCATTCAATATTCATTCCATCATGGCCAATTGATGGGTGGCCTTTCTGAATCAAGACACACTTCGCCTGGTTTCCTCTTACATCAGAAACTGGGGTGACAAGAGGAAGCAAAGGGGGGTTCCAATGAAGGTTTTTTTTTTTTTTTTGAGATTGAGTCTTGCTCTGTCACCCAAGCTGGATTGTGACCCAAGCAGGATCTCAGCTCACTGCAACCTTCGCCTCCCGGGTTCAAGCGATTCTCCCATCTCAGCCTCCCCAGTAGCTGGGATTACAGGCGTGTGCCACCATACCGGGCTAAATTTTGTACTTTTAATAGAGATGGGGTTTCACCACGTTGGCCAGGCTGGTCTCAAACTCCTGACCTCAAGTGATCCACTCACCTCGGCCTCCCAAAGTGCTGGGATTCCAGGCGTGAGCCACCGTGCTCAGCTTTGATGAAGGTCTTTTAACTCGGAAAATGGTTTTATCTGAAGAGCGTGTTCCCAATAGTGTGGCAGGCAGTATAGACTCGTGCACCTGATGTTGGGCAGCAGCAGCCGCTGTGTCTAATTGGCTCCTGCCCCTTCCTCCTCCCTGGACTCGGGTGATCAGCACATCTAGATTGCCCTCCATGGCAAACAGCCGCCCAGAGCAATGGGCCATTTGGGGAAGCAGTATTTAACTCTTTATGGTCACTGGGGGGCCATCCGCGAGGTGATCACTCGAACACATTGACTGATGAGCAATTTCACAGCTGAGAAGAGCTCATGTCACATGCCACTTCCCCCCAAAAGCACCCAGTTTACTCTCAGACTGATTATACAGTCACTGGGAAACGGACTCATTAGCACTCCACTTGCATAAGTCAGGATTACAGACATGCCCCTTATAGACACTGTGTTACTCTCTCAGGCTGCTGTAACAAAGTACCACGAACTGGAGGGCTTAAAACAATGGGAATGCATTCTCTCACAGTTTTGAAGGCTATAAGACTTTCTTTTTTTTACTGTTTTGTTTTTTGTTTTATTTTGTTTTGAGATGGAAATTCACTCTGTCGCCCAGGCTGGAGGGCAGTGGCGCAGTCCTGGCTCACTGCAACCTCTGCCTTCCAGGTTCAAGTGATTCTCCTGCCTCAGCCTCCCAAGTAGCTGAGATTACAGGCGTGCACCACCATGCCCAGCTAATTTTTGTATTTTCAGTAGAGATGGGTTTCCATCATGTTGGCCAGGCTGGGCTCGAACTCTTGACCTCAAGTGACCCACCCACCTCAGCCTCCCAAGACTAGAAATTTTTATTCTTCAAGGTGTCGGCAGGGCTATACTCCCTCTAAGACCACTAGTAGAATCTTTCCTTGCCTCTTCCGAGTTTCGGATAGCTGTTCTTGGCATTCCTTGACTGGCAGCTGTGTCATCTCAATCTCTGCCTTTGTTGTCACATGACCTTCTCCCCGTGCATCTCTGCGTCTGAATTTCTTTCTTCTTATACGGACACCAGTCATATTGAATTAAGGGTCCACCCTATTCCAGGATGACCTCATCTTAACTTGCCTAATTACATCTGCAAGGACCCTATTTCCAAATAAGGTCACATTCCAAGGTATTGGGGGTTAGGACTTCAACATTAACTCTTTTAATTGGTGGCACAATTTAACCCATAGCAGACACACCTGTCAGATCATAAAAGTTGCCCTTGAAGAGAAAAATAGAAACAGTATGGTTTGGTTAGCACCTGACGCTAAGGCTTGCGAGCCACCCTCAGCTCTGAGATGAACGCCTGGATACTAAACTAAAATGTGGTACCTCTCCAGTCCCACCTCCAACACTCTCTCTCCCCTGCTCCATCCACAGATCCCCCTGTGTTCCTGAAACCTGCCAAGTGCTTTCAGCAGAGGCTGTTCCTTCTGCCTTAAATGCACTTCCATCCCATTCCCATTCATCATCTGGCTGGCCCTACTCAGCCTTGGAGCCTTACAGTTTAATGGCACTCACTCTTGAAAGCCTCCCCTGATCCCCGGCTAGATTAGGCATCCCTGTCCCCCCACCATCGCTGCTCCCCTGTTTTAGATTTCTGTGGCATCCTGAACTTCCACTTTGCAGCTCTTAGCACTGTTATAATCGGCCCTTTTGAATCTGTGTTCCCAGCAGCCTGGATGTTCGATGAGAATGGAGATCTTGGACATCGATTCATCGTTTCCTTGGTGCTCATCACATGGGGTGAGTACTCAAAAAATATTTGTGATTGGACGAACAGACAGAGGAATGACTTCTGAAGAGACTGACTTGGAAGTTGTCCTGGGGGAAAAGCCATAGTTCCCGTATATTTTCAAGGCTTCCTTCAAGGCTCCAGAGTGAACTTTGTAGCATCAGGAAAAGCAGAAAAGAGCTCTAGACCTCAAGGTAAACGTACCTGTCCCTGAATCTTTCCTCTCTCTTGGTTGACCCTGAGAAAGCCACTTAACTTAGCTGGATCATGTAGATCCAGGCTCTAAGCCATACCTGGAGTATGGGTGGACCCTCTTCATTTATTAATGATACGCTCATCTTGCGATGACTGAACTCAAATAGGAATTAGAAGTGCAGGGAAAATACTTTCCTTCCTAGGGCTTTGAGTTTCCCATTTATAACATCCAAAGAAATTTCTAGGACAGTAGTTTCCAAGTAGAGTTTTAAGGAGGTGTCTCAGGGGCACTGTTGTTAGGGAACAGAAGGACAGGGAGGTCCCCAGGCTCCATGGAACCCAGAATGATTCCACTCTTATCTGCTCATTCATATACTGAGGTTTTTGACAAGACTCTTTTAGAAGAGAGGTTTTATTGCTAAATAAGAAGATAGTTTTAAAACACCAATTGAGAGAAAAGGTCTCTGACTTGGATTTTATGCCCCCATGAAATTAATAAATAGGGGACTGCCTAGAGTTAGCAACTTTTCTTTCCTAGTAAGGACACTAAATAGAAACAATCAGCTGGGTGCGGTGACTCACACCTGTGGTCCCAGCACTTTGGGAGGCTGACGTGGGTGGATCATTTGAGGCTAGAAATGCGAGACCAACCTGGCCAACATGGTGCAACCCCATCTCTCCTAGAAGTATTAATACAAAAATTAGCCAGGCATGGTGACAGGTGCCTTTAGTCCCAGCTACTTAGGAGGGTGAGACAGGAGAATTGCTTAAACCCAGGAGCAGTGAGCCAAGATCGTGCCACTGCACTCTAGCCTGGGTGACAGAGCAAGACTCCATCTCAGAAACAAAACAAAACAAAATAAAACAACAACAACAACAAAAATCAATTACCATTTATAATTATCATCATTTCATCTTTAAAGGGCATTTAACACCAAAAAGGGAGGCAGGATATGATCTTAAAACTAAAGGGTTGTTTATTAAGTGTACAAACATACTTTATGGGAATACTCATTCCATTGCCATGATTTTCTCAGGTGGTTGGCAGTTGGTGAAAATCATCACCAGGTCCTAACCCTGGTCTGCAGACT
This sequence comes from Cacajao melanocephalus, assembly GCA_963573385.1. Lineage (NCBI taxonomy): Eukaryota > Metazoa > Chordata > Mammalia > Primates > Pitheciidae > Cacajao > Cacajao melanocephalus. The sequence goes on along the minus strand of CAUYLG010014988.1, from coordinate 32,449 downwards.
GGTCTCTGTATCCTAATTCCATGGGTACTTGTTACATAGCCCCCTAATTCTGGGCCCAGCCTCAGAGACCGGGATCAGCAGTTATGAAAAGGGAAAGAGATTCAAATGCAGCAGATCCACAGAGCCAGCATTTAGAAAACACCAGAGATTCCTCTCACTCTAAATCTTAGGTATGGGCCCAACAATCTTATTCTTAACACTACCACACGATGCCTGACTTTGCAGATCACCCATAAGCATGAATGAATGAATGAATGAGTTGAATGAATGAATGATCCTTGAATGGGGTGTGGTAGATGTTTTAGGCCCTCTGGACAACTGCTGAAGTCTCCTTTTTGGCCCTGTCCCCACAGGCTGATCTGTCTGTCATCCACCTGAGGAAGCAAAGTGTCTATTGTTCATGCCGGCCTGACCACTCTCTGTCTCTGCCTCTGCAAATGTGGATTCAAGGAGCTAAGCAGCTGCCTTAGTGCCAGTTCGGCTGAAGATACAGCAAGTGGACCAAATAGTCTAACAATAATCAGTGTGTTAGTAAGCAGGAACAGCACTGGTGAATTATGGCCCCAGTGAGGCATTTGCACCTGTAAATCATATAGATCACGTCACAGTCCAAAACCCGTCTTCTATTTATTTCTAGGGCTTGGATATGGTTTGAGGTGAGAAGAAAAAGTTTGCAGCGTCTACACTGAAGTCATAGGTATCCAGAAAATCCTACTAGATTTTAGCTCCACCTGTCTAGAACAGCTTCTGAATATGCAGACTACTCCAGCAGGATCAGTGATTCTTGACCTTGGCTGCATGCTGCAATCACCCAGGGAGCTTTATAAAGTGCTGATCCCCAGACCCTATCCTCCAGGGGCTCTGATGTCACTGGACCAGAGTGCAGCCTAGGGTTCAGAATTTTAAAATGCATCCCATGTGACTCGAATGTGAAAGCAAGGTTGGAAACTACTAGGCAAGAAGCACTTTCTTCTTGTTTCATGGACAGCTGAAAGCCCATGGTGAAAAGGGGGAAAAGAGGGATTCCTGACATTCTCTGAAGGTACAATCTTGAATAATCAGAAAGAGAAATACTCATCAAACAGGTTCATGCTCCTCTTTTGAATTAATAATCATTCATATTCCTCCCCCTGGCCACTCCAAGGGGGGAGAAACAAACGAAAGCATGAATCACAGGTGCCCAACCCACGGACCAGTTGGTATTTATAGGCAGATGTTGCTCTCACGTGCTCAGCATCCCTATTCTGGTAGTTACATCACCCTGGTCTTTGAAAATTCACTCCCCTTGATTGCAACCCAGTTGGTTCAGTGGAATCAATTCGCTCCATGGCTTCAAGAGTGGACCAATAACTAGGACCACAACTGGTTAGAGTGACCAGTTCAGGATAAAGATATATGTGTTCCCATCCACCTAATCAGAGCTAATACTGGACTCTTTTTCTGATACACTTAGAACTCTAAAGACGGAAGTTTGGAGCAGTCAAGGGCTACTATGAAGATGTAGCCTAATGGACTGAAACTCACAAGGAGGAAAACAAGGCTGTGAGATGAAGAAAGAGAAAGAACATGTGCTCATGACACTGAGCTCCTGGATCCAGCCATTCCTGAAGCCCTTATTCTAGGTTCACTTGTATTTGCTGAAACCACTATGTGGTGGGTCTCTGCTTCTTACCTCAGAAAACGTTCTGACAAATGCAATCTTGGAGGCCTCCACGCCAGGTGCCCCTCTTTTTATAACAATCCCCACTCCTCTGCCCAATATTTATGGGATTTCCCAAATGGAAAGAAGTTGGTTAAGAAATCATCTCCTCTCTACAGACCCCTGAATCCTATCCTCAACCACATATCTGCTCTCAGAATTAAGTTTACACCCATGTAGAGGTCATATTGTTCCTTGCGCAAACCTCAATTTCATGGTCTGCCTCCCCGTCCAGTGTTCCTGGAAGCAAAATCTCCAACTGTTTGGAAGGGGTTGTGATGGAAGAGTGTGGCCAATCTTAGATCAACACCTTGGCTTCTCATGAGGGCTGAGCATGAAATGACCTCATCAAATACAGTAGGTGGAGAAGCCTCATCAAAAACCCCACTGCTTGGACTCTTCTTACATTTCCAAATATAGCACTGAAAACAATTATGGTCTTCTGGAGTGTGTGTGTGTGTGTGTGTGTGTGTGTGTGTGTGTATGTTTATGTGTGTACAGCTGTCCTTCAGTATCCATAGGCAGTTGGTTCCAGGACATCCTACATATACCAAAATCCAATATGTTCAAGTCCCTAATATAAAATGGCATAGTCTGCATATATTAGTAACTTACACAAAGCATCCCTGTATACTTTACATCATCTGTAGATCACTTATGATACCTGATACAATGTAAATGTTATGTACATAGTTGTTATTCTCCATTGTTTAGAAAATAATGACAAAAAAGTCAGTACATGTTCAGTACAATCGTCCATGCTTTTTCAAATATTTTGGATCTGCAGTTGGTAAAATCTATGGATATAAAACCCATGGATACAGAGGGCCAGGGATATTGTCCTGCAAAGCTGAAAATACTTGTTATTTGGCCCTCTGCAGGTGCAGCAGCTGACCCCATCCAGCCGTTTCTAGCCTATAACACATAGCATTGGTTCACCGGGTCCTCATGGCAGCTCTGTGGGGCCAGGAACATTTACATCATTAGTCCCATTTTATAGATGGACAAACGGACAGGTGAGGTGGCAGTCTAAGGTGACCCTAACGCTTGGGGCTGGGCTGAGGCAGAGCCCCTGTGCTTCCCACCACATCCTGCTGACTCCTAAACCCAGAGGGTCCTGACATGTCCCAGTTTCAGTGCCTGCCATGGCTGGCAGCCTCCTAGAAAGGGCTGCTGCAGGACACGGCGCTGGTTCCTGGGGTTTCCAGAGAACGCTGTAGACAAAGCCTGGAGGGTCTGGGGTACAGAAGTATTACTCCAGCTGTAAGCAGGCCAAGGTATGCCAATTCGCCCCAGGGATCCAGGACCCCAGGCTTGTCATGACGGAGTCAGCATCGAGTTTCTCCTGAAGGGGCAATCCAGTGCCTGCCCTGCAGAGCTCCTTCTCTGGCATCTGCCCCCTCCTTCTCACTCCTCAGTATTGAGTATCGAAGCCCCAGCATTGTTCCCAAAGAGACAGATGCTCTGACTTCTGAGAGGGGTTAGTGCTCCCTCCCTCCCACAATCCCCCAGCCACCACCTCCAAGTTTTCTCTGTCGGCGACAGGGGTTTTTAAGGAACGCAGCGCAGAAGGGCTGTGAAGTGTGGATGATTACAGCCAGGAAGGAGAGGGGAGGGAAAGAGCCAGGGAGAGGCAGAGACAGAGATGAGAGATGTGACCAAGAGAAAGAAAGACTGAGAGGGTGGAAGCCATACAGAGACAGAAAAGAGAGAGGAAGACAGGGTCCCAGGAAGAAAATAACAGAAAAAAAGACTCAGTGACCCAGACAGACAACTTAAGACAGATGTGAGGGAGAAAGAGGGCAGAGAGAGTAAACACAGGAGGGCAGGTAGGAGGGAGAGAGGGGCATAGGGGCTAAGTGCCAGCCCATGCCTGCCTGGTCATGCCCTGACTTTTAGCAGAGGGAAGAACTGCTTTAACAGAGGCCTTGAACAGAGCAGCATGGGGCACGATACGACACTTGCCGCTTTTGTCCCCGGCCAAGAAGAATTTGGCCTGAGATGAAAAGCAGGGTCTCAGATCCTGCCCAGATGCTGATGGGGCCAAGCCTCAGAGTGCGGGTGTGTGCCAGGGGCCAGCACGGGCCCTGGGTGCTGTGGGTGGGGAGCTGTGGCACGACCACCTGAGGAAGCAGCCTGTTATTTGGAGAATGAAGATTCTCTCCATTCCAAATGAGTAACAAAGAGGTAAGGTCCCCAGGGTGAAAATCTGAGTTATCAAAGCTTCATCCTAGGAGCATATACACAGCTGGGAGGACAGGCTTCTGTGGCATGTTAGTTATGCTAGATATCAGGAGGGGACCAGGAGCACAGTCCTAAAGATGGGAAGAAAGGCTGACCCATCCCTTTTTGCTTAAATTTTTAGTGACAGAGTCTCATTCTGTCACCCAGGCTGGAGTGCAGTGGCATGACCATAGTCCACTGCAACCTCAATCCTGCTGCCTCGACCTCCTTTTTATTTTTATTCTTTTGTAGAGATGGGGTCTCATTATATTGCCCAGGCTGTTCTCAAATTCCTGGGCTCAAGCAATCCTCCTGCTTTGGCCTCCCAAAGTGCTGAGATTATAGATGTAAACCACCACACTCAGCCTAAACCAGTCTTTTTAAAAAGAAAAGTTCCAGTTACAAGAATCACCATTTATGGCAGGTCCAATGGTCACAAACTGGTGGTTGCCATATATATGTTGCATAAGCTGTGATCGTTTTTATAAGAAAAAAAATTTTAATCCATTGCTAATATTTTTTAAATTGTGAGATTATCTACAAAAATCTAGATGTCTGGCTTCTCAGAAAATTTGGATAATGTGATGACAGTTTTTCCCCTTCCCATAGAGAAATGACTGACTTGGACTGAGTGTTGACTGCCTTCTTTAGAAGTAAGGGAGGAGGTGATCTCCAGTTTGCCACAATCTTCATCCCTCCCTATTGTCTGACACCAAATGCATCCTTCATCCCTGATGACCCCTAACGTCCTCAATCTGGATTCACGGAGTAACCATTGTGCCCCTAGCATAAGGCACTGGGGCTTCATTTATGCATTCAAAACATACCTGTTCAGGGTCTATGATGTAGCAGGCCCCAAGGATATGGCAGTGAACAGGAAAGATAAGATACTACCTTTACAGAGCACAGACCTTAATCCTTAGCATTTCATTTCCTACAATCTTCAACATCACCTTGCCAGAAAGATTTTGTTACTTTATACATCAGGAAACTGAGGCTTGAATATTTTCTTATGCTTAGTGAGGTAGGTGCTTATGTTTAGGGGTGTTACTGAAAATATTTAACCACTCTTATGGGGTGGCACAGGCCTAATAGAAACATATCGAACCAATCAAGCCAAGCCAATGAGGAAATATGCTCAGCCAATCAGAATACACATCCAGCCAATCATAAAATATGCCCAGCCAATCAAAACATACACTCAACCAATCAGAACACACACCCAAATACATGTTCAACCAATCAGATTGAACAGTGCTACAGGATACACAACAGCTGAATGTCTGCCCTGCCTGTCAGTTTGCTGTCTTAGTATGCAGGGATAATGATACTCTGTCCATCTGAACAATTTCTAGTGTCCAAACAGTGATCATACACCTCCCAACAATCAGCAGTTTTGTGAGGTAGGCAGATGGCATCAATATGCACATTTGCCAGATGAAGAAACCAAGGCTCTGAAATGTTGAGTGATTTAACAAGAGCCATACAGCCAGGGGTAACAACTGGGAGGAAAATCAAGATTTCCCAACTCCTGGTCCAGAGTTTTGCCTGCATCCTAGAGGGCTTCTAACCAACTCAAGTGCAAGATCACTGAGGTCAGGGACTGTAAGGTACATTTATTTGACTGTTCCCTGATACTCAGTATCTTATTTTACATTTCAGAAATTCAATCAATACTGATCACTGCCTTCAGCTATGGTGTAGGGTGGGGTGATGTCCAGCAGAAACCAATGAAGATTAAACCTGATCTAAATCCAAACACCAAACAACAGTATCAACAACCACAACACTTAGGTACTGCTTCCCATGCAGCAGGCATAGTGCTTAGGATCCTTTCATTTCATCCTAATAATCAATCCATGAGAAAGGGATAGGGTGCCCATTCTAAAGATGGAGAATCTGAGGCTGGGAGCTGTTAAGTAATACATGGCAGAGATAAGATCTGAACACAGGCTTGTCCAACTCTCAACTGCCTGCCTGGCCAAAGCCAGGATGCCATGGCTTTGCTTTGGGAGTGGGGCTGAGTCCCTACTTGGTAGCATGATTAACTTTCCCTAGAAGGCTGTGTGCTTCCTAGAGGAGTGTCAGGGGATGGGATAAAAAAGAAACTCCTTTCCAAGGACCACTGGGGAACACAGCCCAACTGAAACAGGGAACTGAAATGGTTTCTGTACAGTGGTGAGACACAGCCTAATTCAGGGCATGAACCGATCTGGCCTGGCGTTGGAGAAGTGCTCTTCAAAGCCTTTGAAGACAGGGACCCCACATTAGTCATGCTTGCTCTAGTGAACAGTGGTTGTCAGCCTCCCCAGCATTCATTCTCTCTTTTAGGCAAATGCCATGGCTGAGTGTCAACTTGATTGGATTGAGGGATACAAAATATTAATCTGGAGTGTGTCTGCATAGGTGTTGCCAAAAGAGATTAACATTTGAGACAGTGGGCTGGGGAAGGCAGATCCACCCTTAATCTGGTGGGCACCATCTAATCAGCTTCCAGGTAACATAAAGCAGGCAGAAAAATGTGAAAAGGAGAGATGGGCCTAGCCTCCCAGCCTACATCTTTCTTCCATGCTGGATGCTTCCAGCCCTCAAACATGCCTTCCAGGTTCTTCAGTTTTGGGACTCAGACTGGCTCTCCTTGCTCCTCAGCTTGCAGACAGCCTATTGTGGGACCTTGTGATTGTGTAAGTTAATACTTAATAAACTCCCCTTTATATTTATATATGTATATGTGTGTGTACATATATGTATATGTATGTGTGTGTATATATACATATATATCCTATTCGTTCTGTCCTTCTAAGAGAACCCTGACTAATACAGATTTTGGTACCAGCAGTGGTTCTAGAGAAACAGAATATTAAGGATGGAGTTCTTTTGTTGGTTCTGGGGTTTCTGGAGTTGGCTGCTTAATATGATTAGACCCAAAAATGCTAAGGATTTTACTTCTAATAGTGTGGAGAACACTGATTGTGCTTGGCATGAACGGTTTAGAGAGTTATGCAAAATAAATGCATTTGACACTCCTGATTCACCGCTTATGAGAGGCAAGGAGTTTAGTGACTCTATACATAATAACTTTGACCATATGTGGAGAACCAGGAACATACTGAAGCTCGTTGCTGCTCCTCAGTTCAGTAGACAAAGTGATGAAAGAAAATTGTAAACTCAGAGATTCTGTCTCCCAGCTTCAGAAACTGAGCCTCCAATCTGCTAAGATTGCCCTGAATGAGAGTCTTATCTCCTTGGAGAAAGAGCTGAAATTGTGGGAAAACAGACAGAAGCTCTTATCATGTGAGTGGCTGACCTGCAATGAAAGATGCATGCACAGCCTTGCCAGGTGTCTACTGTTAAAGGGAGGACATTAATTGGAAAAGAATGAGACCCTGCAACTTGAAATGGGGATTTGTGGGAGGACGCTGATGAACCTGGGGACCCTGAGTTTGTAAACTTTGATGAACCCTTTTTGCCAGGAGGAATAACTTCCCCATCCCTAGTAGTGGCAATATCCCCTCCCTGACCCATGCTGCCATCAGCCTTTCCACCTTTGTCTGAGGTGATAAACCCTGCACTGCCTGAGGGAACAATCATGACCTCCCCTAAGGCAGTTGCCAGGCAAAATAATGTTGATTCTCCTCAGGAGACACCCCCAACACCCTGTTTGCTTCTAGACCTATAGCTAGACTCAAGTTATAGCAGGGTACTGGAGGTGAGGTTGAGAGTGTGACCTATGAGGAGGTGCACTACACTCAGAACGGTTTGAGTTCTCTGATTTATATAAGTTTGAATTTATATAAGTTTGAGTTCTCCAGCAATCAACAACAGGCATGGGAATGGATATTAAGTGTATGGGATAATGGGGGAAGGAACACAGAGTTGGATCAGGCTGAATTTGTTGATTTGGCCCACTAAGTAGAAACTCTGCATTTATTGTTGCAGCTTAAGGAGTTAAAAAAAAAAGGTTCTAATAGTTTATTTGCTTTGTTAGCTGAAATATGTATTAAAAGATGCCCACTGTGAGTGAGCTGGAAGTGCCTGATCTCCCTTGGTTTAATATAGAGGAAGGGATCCAAAGACCTAGGGAGATGGGGATGGTGGAGTGGATTAGTCACTTTAAACCTACTCATCCCAGCTTGGAGGGTCCAGGAGATATACCCTTGACCAATGCCTTGTGAAATAGATTTGCGAGGGCAGCACCTGCATTTTTGAAGAGCCCTGTAATTGCTGTTCTCTGTATGTCAAACCTAACTGTGGGAACTGCAGTCACTCAACTACAAAATTTAAATACAGTGGGAATAATTGGATCACAAGGTGGCAGGAGTCAAGTGGTGGCACTCAACTGTCAAAGGCAAGGTGAGTGTAACTACTGTAATAGACTGCAGAGGCAAAGTGGCAATCAGCATACTCTGACTCTAAGTGAAGTAACTCAGGAACAAAAAACCAAACACTGCATATTCTCACTGATATTGGAGAGCTAAGCTATAAGGACACAAAGGCATAAGAATGATCCAGTAGGCTTTGGGAACTCAGGGGGCAGTGTGGTGGGGGGGTGACGGATTAAAAGACTACAACTATGGTGCAGTGTATACTGCTTGGGTGAAGTGTGCACCGAAATCTCACAAATCACCACTAAAGAGCTTACTCTTTAGTAACCAAATACCACCTGTACCCCAATAGCTTATGGAAAAATTAAAAAGTAATTTTTTTTTAAAGAATTGTTTGACTTATGTAGAGTTCTGCCTTTGGCTAACTAATTACAGTGTTCCTTGAAGTGAAATTGATAGGAAGCCCTCTGCATTCCTACTTAAAATATACAAACAGAAAACTTCTAGGTCGAATGGACAAAAGACTAATTTGGACTATAAAAACAGAATCGCAGCCCCTCAACCAATTTCCAGACTTGAGCCAGTTTACAGACACAGAACCCCTGCATGAAAGGGAGGCCATGTCCTTTAAGGAAGGACACACTACATTACTGACAATTTATGCAGTGAATCTTTCTCCCATCCTTCCCCAAGGAGACCTCTAGCTTTTTAACAGGGTAACTGTGCACTGGGGAAAGGGAAGTGATGAGACATTTCAGAGACTACTGGACACTGGCTCTGAGCTGATGTTGATTCCAGGGGACCCAAAACATCATCGGGGTCCTCCAGTGAAAGTAGGGGCTTATGGAGGTCAGGTAATTAATGGAGTTTTAGCTCAGGTCTGATTACAGTGGGTCTAGTGGGTCCCTGGACTCATCCTGTGGTCATTTCCCCAGTGCCAGAATGCATAATTGGCATGACATACTTAGCAGCTGGCAGAACCCTCACATTGGCTCCTGACTGGTAGGATAAGGGCAATTAGGGTGGCAAAGGCCAAATGGATGCTATTATAGCTGCCTCTGCCTAGAAAAATAGTAAATCAAAAACAATATCACATCCCTGGAGGGATTATGAAGATTAGTGCCACCATCAAGGACTTGAAAGACGCAGGGGAGGTGATTCCCACCACATCCCCGTTCAACTCTTCCATTTGGCCTGCACAAAAGACAGATGGATGTTGGAGAATGACAGTAGATTATCGTAAGCTTAACCAAGTGGTGACTCCAACTGCAGCTGCTGTACCAGATGTGGTCTCATTGCTTGAGCAAATTAACATATCTCCTGGTACCTGGTATGCAGCCATTGACTTGGCAAATGCCTTTGTCTCCATTCCTGTCCACAAGGTCCACTAGAAGCAATCTACCTTCAGCTGGCAAGGCCAACAGTATACCTTTACTGTCCTACCTCAGGGGTATATCAATTCTCTGGCTTTGTATCATAATCTTATTCGGAGAGACCTTGATTACTTTTCACTTCTACAAGGTATCACAGTGGTCCATCACACTGATGACATTACATTGATTGGATCCAGTGAGCAAAAAGTAGCAAACACACTGGACTTTTTTGGTGAGACATTTGCATGCCAGAGGATGGGAAATAAATCCAACTAAACTTCAGGGACCTTCTACCTCAGTAAAATTTCTAGGGGTCCAGTGGTGTGGGACCTGTTGAGATATTCCTTCTAAGGTAAAGGCTAAGTTGCTGCATTGGCCCCTCCTACAACCAAGAAGGAGGCACAATGCCCAGTGGGCCTATTTGGGTTTTGGAGGCAACACATTCCTCATTTAGGTGTGTTACTCCAGCACATTTATTGAGTGACCCAAAAGGCTGCCAGTTTTGAGTGGGGTCCAGAACAGGATAAGGCTCTGCAACAGGTCCAGACTGCTGTGCAAGCTGCTCTGCCAATTGAGCCATATGACCCAGCAGATCCAATGGTGCCTGAGGTGTCAGGGGCAGGTAGGGATGCTGTCTGGAGCCTTTGGCAGCCCCCATAGGTGACTCAAGTGGAGGCCTCTAGGATTTTGGAGCAAGGCCCTGCCAACTTCTACAGATAAGTACTATCCTTTTGAGAGACAGTTCTTGGCCTGTTACTGGGCTTTGGTGGAAACTGAACATTTGACAATGGGTCATCAAGTCACCATGCAACCTGAACTGCCTGCCATGAACTGGATGCTTTCTGACCCACCTTAAAGTGGGTCATGCACAGCAGCATTCCATCATCAAATAGAAGTGGTATATACGTGATCAGGCTCAAGCAGGTCCTGAAGGCACAAGTAAGTTACATGAGGAAGTGGCTCAAATGCCCATGGTCGCCACTCCTGCCACTCTGCCCTCTCTCCCCCTGCCTGCACCAATGGCCTCACAGGGAGTTCCCTATAATCAGTTGACAGAGGAAGAGAAGACTAGGGGCTGGTTCACAGATGGTTCTGCATGATATGCAGGCACCACCAGAAAGTGGACAGCTGCAGCACTACAGCCCCTTTCTAGGACATCCCTGAAGGACAGCAGTGAAGGGAAATCTTCCCAGTGGGCAGAACTTCCAGCAGTGCACCTGGTTGTGCACTTTGCCTGGAAGGAGAAATGGCCAGATGTGTGATTATATACTGATTGGTGGGCTGTAGCCAGTGGTTTGGCTGGATGGACAGGGACTTGGAAGAAGTGTAACTGGAAAATTGGTGACAAAGAAATTTGGGAAAGAGGTATCTGGATGAAACCCTCTGAGTGGTCAAAAACTGTGAAGATATTTATATCCCATGTGAGTGCTCGCCAACAGGTGACTTCAGCAGAGAAAAAGTTTAATAATAAGTGGATAGAATGACCCATTATGTGGACACCACTCAGCCTCTTTCCCTGGCCACCACTGTCATCACCCAATGGTCCTATGAACAAAGTGGCCATGGTGGCAGGGATGGAAGTTACACGTGGGCTCAGCAACACAGACTTCCACTCACCAAGGATGACCTGGCCAAAGCCAATGCTGAGTGCCCAATTTGCCAGGAGCAGAGACTAACACTGAGCCCCTGATATGGCATCATTCCTTGGGGTGGTCAGCTAGCTAGCTGGTGACTGGTTGATTTTCTATCATAGGAAGGGCAGAGGTTTGTCGTCACTGAAATAGACACTCCACACAATGCTTCTGCCAAAACAACCATCCGTGGACTCACAGAATGCCTTATCCACCATCACGGTATTCCTCACAGCATTGCCTCTGACCAAGGCACTCGCTTTACAGCTGAAAAAGTGCGGCAGTGGGCTCGTGCTCATGGAAGTCACTGTCTTACCATGCTCCCCATCATCCCAAAGCAGCTGGATTGATAGAACGATGGAATGGCCTTTCAAAGTCACAGTTACAATGCCAACTAGGTGACAATACTTTGCAGGGGTGGGGTAGAGTTCTCCAGAACGCCGTGTATGTTCTGAATTGGCATCCAATATGTGGTACTGTTTCCCCCATAGCCAGGACTCATGGGTCCAGGAACCAAGGGGTAGAAGTGGAAGCAGCCCCACTCACCATCCCCCCTAGTGATCCACTAGCAACATTTTTGCCTCCTGTTCCCACAACGTTGCATTCTGCTGGCCTAGAGGTCTTAGTTCCAGAGGGAGGAATGCTGCCACCAGGAGACACACAATGATTCCACTAAACTGGAAGTTAAGATTGCCACCTGGACACTTTCAGCTCCTCCTACCTGTAAGTCAACAGGCTAAGAAGGGAGTTAGTTACAGTGTTGGCTGGGGTGATTCACTCAAACTGTCAGATGAAACCAGTCTACTACTCCACAATGGAGGTAAGGAAGAGTACACATGGAATACAGGAGATCCATGAGGGCATCTCTTAGTATTACCATGCTCTGTGATTAAGGTCGATGGGAAGCTACAACCGCCCAATTCAGGCAGGATTACAAATGACACAGACCTTCAGGAATGAAGGTTTGGGTCACTCCACCAGAAAAAAAAAAAAAAAAAAGGAACATGACTTGCTGAGGTGCCTGCTGAAGGCAAAGGTAATACAGAATGGGTAGTAGAAGAAGGTTGTCATTAATACCAGCTACAACCACATGACCAGTTGCAGAAACGAGAACTATAACTGTCATGCATATTTCCTCCTTCTTTTGTTAAAAACGTGTTTGCACATGTACACACTTGTACTAAGAAAATATATTCATTTTATTTCCTTTTCCATTATCATATGACATAAGATTTATTGACTGCCTATCAGAATTAAGCATTGTTGACTTTGTGTAATAGTATTTGGGTTGGAGATTGGTGCGTTTCTGGTTACATGAAGGACAGTTGTGTTATGAGGGAATTATGACCTCACTATTGTCTTTATTTGGAGATTATGTATGGTACCAGGAGATGTGTATGGGTTCAAGTGGACTTGGGGTGTACTTGTGATGGCTAATACTGAGTGTCAACATGATCGGATTGAGGAATGCAAGGTATTAATCCTGGGTGCATCTGTGTGGGTGTTGCCAAAAGAGATTAACATTTGAGCCAGTGGGCTGGGGAAGGCAGAGCCACCCTTAATCTGGTGGGCACAATCTAATCAGCTTCCAGTGAATATAAAGCAGGTAGAAAAAATGTGGCAAAGGAGAGACTGGCCTAGCCTCTGAGCCTGCATCTTTCTCCCACGCTAGACGCTTCCTGCCCTTGAACATTGGACTCCAAGTTCTTCTGTTCTGGGACTTGGATTGGCTCTCCTTGCTCTTCAGCTTGCAGACGGCCTATTGTAGGACCTTGTGATCATGTAAGTTAATACTTAATAAACTCTCTTTTGATATAATATATATCCTATTAGTTCTGTCCCTCTAAGAGAACCTGACTAATACAGCAAAACTCTTCATTCCTAAGCCCATAGGCAAAGATCATGGCCCAGATCAAGCCAGTAAGGGTCCATCCCACTTCTCTGGCTCTGCTAATTGGTTCAGAGATGAGTATACAGCCAAGCCTGTGGATTCAGAGTGAATCTTAGATCTAAACAATCTTACTCTGCCACTATGGACTAGAATAGGGGAGACTGCTGGGGCCATCTTGCCATCATAGAGAGCATAAAAGTGAAGCCATCTAAAGAAGAACAGGGCTGAGAGATAGAGACTAAGTCGCAACATGAACAGAGCCCCTAGACACAGCCATATCTGAAGCCTACACAGCCTATGGACCTTTTAATCATAGGTATCAATAAGTTACCTTTATTCTTTAAAAAAACCACTTAGGTTGGGTTACCTATCACTTGTAACCATGAATCCTAATCACCATCACCACCATGCAGTGAAAAAGAGCTGCTTAATTTTCAATCCACAAAATGGTTTGGGGGCAGTTTTTCTTGGTCACTTGCTTCCCTGGTCAGTTAAGCAGGAGAACCATCCATAAACCCAAAGACTGCATCAAAATTCAGAGGCTTCAGTTTCTGACCAGGTGAAGCCAAGCCCAGCCAGCCCTGCAGCTCTGGAGGGCAACAAGTAGAATTCTTTGTCTATTGCCATCTAGATCCTGAGCAGCTGAAGGTTCACAGTGCTGGACACAAAGTGAATGCTCAAAAATGGTCATTGTTATCTATTCAAAACTATTTGTGTGTGCTAGCTTCATGCCAGACCCGGTGATGAACAAGAGTGACATAGTCACTGTCTTCATGGGACTGATATTAGGGGAATGAGGCATGAAACAAACACTCATGTAAGTACATATATGCCTGCACATTGTGCTAAATAAGTGCTTCTGAAGAAAAGTACAGAGACAAGAAAAGGTGGAACTGATGTAATAGAATGGCAGGCAACGCTTTCCCAAGGAAACAATAATTCACATGGAATGAGAGGGTGTCCACTAGCCTAAGAGTTCACAGCAAGAGACAGCATAGTTCATTGAAGGAATTCATGTGACGGGGCAGAGAGAGAAAAATGAAGCTAGAGAGAGCACCAGAGCTAGCCAGGGTCTGGTGTGACATGTTAAGGATCTGGGCTGTAGCTTATGAACAGTGGGAGAATCTTATCTTAATCTGGGGTTGAGAGCCAGATTTTCACTTTGGGAGGATTACATCAATGGATTGGAATTGGGTCAAAGTGGATACAGGACGATCTGTTTGGAAACTATTAGATAGTTTGGACTAGGATGGTGGTGATGGAGGAGGAGACGGAAAAAAAGTGGAAGGTCAGAAGTCATAGTCTACATCCCACGAACCAAATCTGGCCCTCCGCCTATTACTGTAAGTAAAGCTCTATTGAAACACAGCCACATCCATTTGTTTTGGCATTATCTCTGGATGCTTTCTGTTATAATGGCAGAGTTAAGTCGTTGTCACAGAGATCATATGGCCTGCAACATTGGAAATATTTACTATCTGGCCTTTTACAGAAAAAGGTTGCTGACCCCTGATTTAGAAGCCTCACTCAACAAGACATGGAAGATAGGGCATCCAGGAAAAGAAGGGTCAAAGTTCACACCTAAATATAGGCTTATCCAACTGGATAGATGGGCAAGATGGGGCTGCCAGAAGACCAGGCTTATTGGGGAGGAGGGTAAATTTGATTGAAATAACCCAACCCCTCCACGACCTTACCACTTCACAGAAATGAGGTCAGGCCAAGTTATGTGCAGAAAGAGAATTTTCCCCTCTTGGAACGTCAGTTTCCTCATCCACAGAATGGGGATGCAGGGGTGTGGATAAGGAATATAAATGCCTAGTGTACACTGTACAGTTCTATAGCAAGGTTACTTCTTGCTTTGAAATCAACCGATGCTCAAAAGCGGAGTTACTGGGACAAAGGCAGTAACAATCAGACACAGGTCCCGATGAGGAAGAATGGCATTGCCCACTCTGACAGCATGTACCTGACCAAGGATCAGGACTTAACTCCAACAGACACAAATGGCACCCCTGATTTCTAACGCCAACCACTTCCCTACCAATTTTGGTTGCCACAATTCCTGGTGAGAGCAATCATAACAAAAGGTCTGAGGTTGTCTATTGCATGCTGAGCCCAAACCGTTTTTTGCTAAGACAAGAAGTACACGACGTGTAGGCAGGAACAAGAGAAGACTGATTATGAGAACCCGGAAGTCGCCTCTCATGGAACATACACACCCACGCACGCTACACACACATATGCATAGCTCACGCCCATAGGCTTCAGCAGCCCTCCATACGCACAAAAAGTGTCACCACTTAAACAAGGACACAATTAACTTCCTTTGAACTTCCACCAGCTTGTTGATGAGCACTTTGAGTAGCAGCAGAGAATGCTGTTCTGCGACCCTGTTGACATAATGGTGAGAGCCACTGGTTGGGCATCAGGAGGCTCAGGTCCAAGCCCCAGCTCTATAGCCCTGGGGAAGTCCTTTCCACTCTCTGGCCTCAGTTTCCCCATCTGTAAAATGAGGGACTAGACTCAGTGATTTCTGTGGCCTTTTCCAGCTCTGTCATCTATCCTAGAACAGAGATTAAAAATTGAGAGCCCCCAAACAAAATATGACCTGCAAACCTGTGGAGTTATCCAGCATGGGCTTATACAGTGTCAAAGGATGTATAATTGGTTGCTAACATTTTTTAAATGGGAGAGTTCTTGTAAAAGTCAGGATCTCCAACTTATGAAAGAAATCAAACAATCTGGCAGCACTGGGCTCACATCTCCACAGGGCCACAGCTGCTGGAGCCGGAGAGCAGCTGTCCATGCCTCACTTCTTTCTTCTCTCCCCCACATCAGGCTGCTTCACTTTTCAGGTACTTCTCAGAACCTGGCAGGTATCTCAGAGAACAAGCCCTGTTCCAGCTGGCATTTAAGGTGACACTGAGACTCTGAATAGGTACTGACTTGCCATGATTATACAGATTGGCCCTAGTACTGCCTTTTCTTATTTTTGTTTGGAAAATGAGGAGGAGGTCTGAGTTGGTTTCCTAGGGCTGCTATAATGAAATACCAAAAACTGGTGGCTTCAAACAAGACAGGTTTATTCTCTCACTGTTCCAGAGGCCAGAAGTCCAAGATCAAGGGGGTTTTTGGTTCTCAAAGCTGGGTTGGCTCTTTCTGGAGGCTGTGAAGGAGAATATGTCCTCATGCCTCTCTCTCTCAGCTTCCAGTGGTTCCATCAATCCTCAGCATTCCTTAGCTTGTAGACACATCGCTCTAATCTCTGCCCTCATCTTCACCTGGTGCCATCCTGGTATCCCTGTCCAAATTTCCCTCTTCTTAAAAGGACACCAGTCATACCAGACTAGGGCCCATCCTAATGACTTCATTTTAACTTGATCACACCTGCCAAGACCCTATTTCCAAATAAGGAGACATTCACAGGTGTGTGGGGTAGGATCTGGGCACATCTTTTTGGGGCCACAATTCAACCCATGACAAGGCCGAATTTACCTCATTAAACAGGAGTGGAAATGAACACACAAAACAAGAGGTTGAAAACTTCCTTGAAACATAAAGATATTTAATAGATTCATCTGCAAATGAATCCTGACAATTTGACACATGTGCAGTAAGGCAAATTGCTTACATCCAGGCTTTAGCTTCTGTGTTAACTTCTTGCACATTGAGAGAAACTTACATCTGGAATAACTCCCCTCCCATCACAGAGAAGCACCAGGAAGGCTGAGGACTGGGCTCCTGGCTTCTTGGAAATTCATGGGGCAAGTGTGCAGGGCACAGAAGGACTCTCAGTCTCCTGATGCCACACAGTGGAGTTTTCTATAAAGACGTGATATACTAAGAAAGATACAACACCACTTATGTAGGCATCCGGCCAAGGACATCTAGCCTGAGTCTAGCCAGGAGGAAACATCGGCAGACCCAAATTGAGAGACTTTCTATAACTGATCCCTCCTCTTCAAAGATGCCAAAGTCAAACACAACAAAGAAAAAGGCTGAGAAACTGTTCTAGCTTGCACAACACCTAAACACAATATGTGACCCCAGATTCAATCCTGTACCTGAAAATAAAAATTGCTCTAAAGGATACTATTGGGGCGATTGTTGAAATTGCAGTCTGGCAAGATGAAAGTACTGATTCAATGTCAAGTTTATTGAAATTGGTAACTCTACGTGGTTATGTAAGAGAATATGCAGCCTGGTCCCAAATGGTTCACAAAAACTAGAGAGAGAAAGACAAAGAGAGAGAGAAAAAAGCAAATGTAAGAAAATGTTAAAAACCACTGAATCTAAGTAAAGAAGGGCACAGAAGTCCCCTGTGTTGTTCTTGTAACTTTTCTATAAATTTGAAATTACTTCAAAATGAAAGCTTTAAAAAAATGGTCACATAATCCAGGGATTCTGAAATGCCAGCCCGCAGAACTCCCTGAAGAGCTTGTGAAAACTCAGATTTCTGGACCTCTCCCCAGAACTTCTGATTCAACAGGGCTGGAGGGGAAGAGCAAGAATTTGCATTTCTAACAAGCTCTGGGATGCTGCTGCTGAACCCCTGGTACAACCTCGTTTAAATTGTGGCCATGACCATCAAAATAACCAGGCAGAAAGAGTTAAGCTGGCTGCTTCTGGGAAGCAGGATTGGGGAGGGACAGTGCAAGAGATCAGTGCTTTTCATTAGAAATGTTCTGTAGCATTTTGTTTATTTCCAGGTTTATATATTTTAATGCCAGCAAAGCATCCACATCCTGCCTGGTGTGTAGCAGGTGGTCAGCACCCATTAAAAAGCTGCTGGGGCCTGAGTTTCTAAGAGATGGCAGGCAACGTGGTGCCTCCTGTGTCTGCTGAGTCCCTGGGGGAAGAGGAGATACCAGCACCAACCCCAGCACTTCCATTTGCTCATTCTTGGGGAGCAAAGTCCTTTGGGTAACTCCAATAGGATATATACTTTCCCCTTGGAATTGGCACCACTAAGTCAGGTCAGACCCAAACTGTTCAAAATATCTTCCAATTCTGAGGCAAGATTGCGGTTCAGCCAGCAAACTTCTGTCAAGACACGAGCCTCTCCTCCTTCTCTTCTGGGAGGTAATGAACCTTGGCCTTAAGCCTCATTAAACCCCATTATATAATCACCCCCATCCTGAGTCTCTTTATAACCCTTCCAGTGGCTGCTTTCTTGGGAGCAGGCAGTTCAGCTCCATCAGTCTTTATTGCTACCTGCTGCCTTCCTTGACAAACTACGCTTCTGATTCAGCGTCAAGGTACACACAAGGCCAGGGTATCAAAGGAGGGTCAACGCTTTCTTAGCTTTTCCCCAGGACAAAGAGCAGGAGTTGCTTAGAGAAGAGATGAGCGGAGGGCCTGCCGTCTTTCAAGACACCTCATGAAGGACAATATTTCATAAGACACAGGCTTTGTGGGCAACTCCAGCTGGTACCATTATGACCAAGATGGGGAAGTTCTGGAACCATCAATCATGTGCTCCCCTTCATAGCTGCGGCCCTGAAGTGTTTGGCCCCTATGGGCAGCTAATAAAGAAACACCCAGAAAACTGCAGGTGGCAAAATTACTATGTCATTCCTCATCTTCTACGAGAGATGTCCAGGATGAATGAGTAGCAGGAGCTGCCCGCAGCTTGTAATTTTGGCTACTTTCTGCAACTGCCTGGCCCCTGTGGGGATGGCTACAACCTGGGACAACAGATCCCTAGAATAATAACAGAGGATAGGAGGAGCAGCAAACGGTTGGTCAATATGGGTGATGCTTTCTTTTTCCTTTTTCTTTTTTGAGACAGAGTCTTGCTCTTATTGCCCAGGCTGGAGTGCAGTGGCGCAATCTTGGCTCAGTGCAACCTCTACCTCCCAGGTTCAGATTCTCCTGCCTCAGCCTCCCGAGTAGCTGAGATTACAGGTGCCCGCCGTCACATCCAGCTAATTTTAGTATTTTTCAATTTTGTATTTCTATATTTTAATTTTAGATATTTAGTAGAGACAGAATTTCACCATGTTGGCCAGGCTGGTCTCGAACTCCTGATCTCACGCGATCTGCTCGCCTTGGCCTCCCAAAATTCTGGGATTACAGGGGTGAGCCACTGTGCCCAGCATGGGTGTTGCTTTCTAAGTGAGCCCAGTACACTAGCAAAGAGGCATCCTTTGAGCAAGGCTGTCACCCACAGCACGCTCCCCCAGCAATGCAAGGGCATTGGAGAGAAAACCGGAGCATGTTCAGTTCCTTACGTGATGAGCAAGGAAGTTTTAATGACGATGACATTGCAATTTCATACCCTAGCATTGCAGAGTGGAGGATTCAAAAGGACTGCAAACTTCACCTCTCTCCTGGCCTTGTGACCTTGGGCCAACTGCTTAAACTCTCGCAGCCCTAGTTTCTTCATCTGTAAAATGGGGATCATAATAGTACCTACCTTATAGAGGATGATGGAGCTTAAATGAAATAATAAAAGCAAATTGCTTTGTCCCATGCCTGGGACATTGTCAACACAATACATGCCAATTGCTATTACGACCATCATTTTCATCAGTGTTGCAAACCACTTCATCATGTAACATACAGCAATAGCTCCCAAAGTCACCCTTTATTGAGACTCAGCGCTCTAAGTACCAGTCCCCATGCTAGGGAATTTACATGCACTTCACGTTTTATCCTCATTGCATCATTGCTGGGTAGAAAACAGACTGAAGAAGTGAAGTGATTTTCCCAGTGACTTAACAGCTTTAAACCCGAAGTCACTTCCACCAGCTGGTAATGAACGATGACAATCATTCCTTCTATCTAGGTGGCACTCTTTCATTCTGAAGTAGCATTTCTTTAGGGGATTTAAGACAACCTGACCTCCATCAGCTGGGATCAGAGATAGACTACAAGGAGACCACAGGCTTGCAGATTGGTGGACTAAAGATGGTCCATGGTGAAGGGTACCTAACCAAACTACCAGAGCATGGTGGCCCACCCAAATGCAACGCAGAATAAATAGAGCAAGGATGGAGAGGTAAGTTCACTGCTCTCTATTTCTCTGGGAAGCAGGTGCATTTGAGTCAGGATCTCCCATGGTGAACAGAAGCGTCTGATGTCTTTCATTCTAGCCCTGCTTGATGAGGCTATGAACCCCAACAGCTGGTGAACCTCAGAGACAGATTCCTCCATCAGCAAAAGCTCCTGCCACTCCCCTCCCTCCCTGTCCCTACTCACCACTCCCAGACCAGGGGAGTAGGGTAAGTCCCAAGAAGGTGACATCCTTCTCGCAGCTCACTCAAGGTGGCTGGGCACCCTGCGGTTGCGAGGTTCGGCCACGCTACAACCAGATCTACCTAACGCTATCCCCAAGTGTTACCATCATGAGGTAACAAGATGGCGTGTCACCACCTTTCAAAGCACAGACCAGAGCCAGAGCTGACATTGACAGACAGACAGACAGACAGACAGACAGACTGAGCTTGGCAGGGATGCAGCCCCAGGGGCTCCCTTGGCTGGATCAACAGGAGGAAGGCTGCCACCAGGGCCCAAAGGCAGGGAGTTCTCTCCTGAAATTCACGGTGGCAGGGGAAAGGGAACTATTACAAACGAGGAGCCGGCACCTGGTAGCTGTGTTCTCCCAACCCCAAGCCCCACCCAGAGTCCCAAAAACCAGCATGAATGAGTCAAAGGTTTGCCTAGAAAAACTCAGTGGGTAGACCTCAGAGTCACTGAAATGGACCCTCACGGAATGCATCCCCCTGGGGAAACTGAGACCCAGATAGAGAAAGGAACTTGCTGCACTGAAGGGATGGAATGCAGGCTCGATTGGATCTGGATTCGCAAGGGACCCCATGGACAAGATCACGCACCATTCTGAGCCTCAGTTTCTTGATCTGTAACATGGGAATTCTAGCACCTGCCTCACAGACTGGGGTGAGTCTTAACTGAAACAGTGCAGGTGACACACCAGGCAGAGACAGAGGCCACACAGGTAACTGGCAGCAGCACTGAGATTCCAACAGAGAGCGTCTCGGTTCCCAAACTGCAACCTGCCCACCACACTGGGCTGCCTCTGTTTCTGTTACTTATTAGAATCAACAGACAGGGAAGTAGTCCCTAGGGTTTTAGCTAACATTTGGGTTACACACTCATTCTTCCACTGAGACTCAAATGCTATCTTTCTTCTTTCTGGGAGATCAGAGAGCAACTTCTTTGCATGCAAACACAAGACTGTCCAAGGGGTAGTTGTGCTCCTGGTGCCTCTTAGTGCTAGGAGTTGCCTTTAATTAAAGACTTTGCTCCTGTCCACAGGCAAGCAGAAAAGCTTTTCCTCTTTGGTGGAGACCAGGGCAGGAATGAAAAGTTAGAAGCCACAGTGAATCCTCAAAATCTCTTTGGTACGGACAGGCGCTCAAATGTTTGAGTCTGTTTTTTGTTTGTTTGTTTTTTGTTTTTGTTTTTTTTTCAAGCAGGAGGGAGATGTTTTTACTTTGGCCAAAACTAAAGTGCAGAGCAGTGGTCAAACCCTTGGAGGGGGCCATGCTGACATCCACTCACAGGACGGCGATGACCAAGGACAGATGGCTGCTAGAGGCAGCCACCCAGAGTCGTGCCAAGGTAAATGCCAAGCACTCTTAGGGCCATGGGGAAGTTGGCGGGGGGGAGGTAAACTGCAAGGCATTTGGCCATAGAAGCCCCAGATTAACCATGAGACCACAGGCAGTAAATGCTTCAAGAATAAATCATCATCATAAAAGCCACCATTTATTAGGCACTGCTGTGTGCCGGGAACTGTGCAGAAGGCTTGGCATGCATGAACTTATCTAATCCTCACCACCATGTACAAGGTGAATCTCTTATTATCCCCATTTTACAGCTGAGGAAACAGGTTCAGAGGCTCTGAACTCACTTTAGGTCAAGCACAATTGCTTAAAAGTAGAATAACTGGGCTTCAAACCCAGGTATCTGTTCCTGGCTATGGCATCGGCCTCATCTGGCTATCGCTACACACTGGACATGTCACTATCACTCCTTTTCCTCGTTCATGCTCATGCAGCCACTCTCTTTGACTACCATGCAGGCCCACCCTCATGAAGGGTGCTCTTTCTGGCAATGATTTCTCTAGACAAATTAATTAAATTTGCCTTCGGGTGTGGACCTGTGAGTAGTGGGTGCTATTTTAGTTTGCTGGATTTGGAGCCTGCCTAACCTGGGCAGTGAGACAAGGCAGTCTCTGGACCATCTCCTAACTGATAACTACATGGATCATCAGTCCATACCTTCAGCTGATTCCTACCATGGATGCGCCATATATACCTGTGGGCTATAAACCAAGCTCACCATTTGGCCCCAGCCTAACCATCTAGGTGGATGTTGGATATTACATGCACCTTTTTTACCAGGCATAGAATTAATAGATCTTGTTAAATTCTCAAAGTGTTAAGAACCCTTAGGTAAAAGTAAGAACAGAACCCCACATTTAGAGAAAGCATTCTGTTGGGTATTTAAGGGGTCACGGTTATCAAATGATGTATGATGAGTTAGAAAGAAACGAATTCAAATCCCAGGTCAAATACTCAACAGGTGTGTGACTTTGAGCAAGTTCTTTGATGTCCCTGGGCCTCAGTTTCCCCTTCTGCACGATGGGAATAATCCATCTGCACAAGAGACTGCTGCAAGAACTAGATGAGACCCTCCCTGTGAGTGATGAGATGTATCAATGCTCACTGAGCATGTCTTATCATTTCTCAGAGCAACAACACAACGTGCACAGCCTGTGGCTGAATTAAGGGCCAGGGGTTATTTCTTCCACATTCTCCGAGCCCTTCCTTCTCTTGAGTAACCAATCAATAAAAGTTGCTGTCTTGGCTGGAGGACTGGCTGGGCTTTATTCAGGGGGGTGCCCCTCTGACCACGTCTGTGCCTGTTCAGCAAATCAGGCCTCTGGGTAGAGAAGATTAAACACCTTCTGAAACCTCAGTTCTCCATCCTCAGAAAGTTCCATTTCCGCTCCAAGTAATAACCACTCTGTCTCCAGCAGAAAATCATTAAGAACAGAAAGTAAACCACCTCAGGCCATGCTCAACCCCATTTGAACCCAAATACATCTTTGAGATGTAAAGGTTATATGTGTTGACCTGAATGGGGAAAAAAATATAAAACTTAATCATAGATGCCTTAGCCATAGCGGCCAAGAAAAATCCTGTAATCAGGCAGCTGAGAGACGGCAGGGAGGAGGGAGAGAGAGGGCGGGTGCTTCCCTGAATGCCTGCTTGCTTTCCTCTATCTTTCCTTCACACCTGCATAGAAAAGAGCAGGAACGGGGACCAATGACAACAGCCAGTCAACCTCCCCAGCATCAATTATGCCCCCTCCTCCAAAACCATCCAAATGGGCATGAGTGGCATAGGCAGATGGGGGGGCCGTGGGCAGAGGATGGATGAAGCTCTATCAGTGAGCGTTTCACAAGCCCTCGAGATAAAGAAAAGAAAGTTTGCACCTGGTGCAGAGGACAGCAGGTGCTGCGGAGAAGGAGGGGGCGCAGCCAGCGTCCCCAGTGCAGCCCAGCGGTGACTTACTTGCAGAGAAGTTGGCCTCAGTGTGAACAGGAGGGGTGGAAGGCAGGAAAGGTGCGTGTCCCACAAAGAAGGAGCGGAGGGAGCGCTCGGACAGCAGCGGGGAGCGCTGCTGGGAGGGGATGTTCTCGCAGCTGCCTACGCTGCTGTGGATCTTGAGGTTCAAGGGTTTGCTCTTCTTCTTGGCTCTGAAAGGGAGACAGAAAAAGAGGAAAAGGAAGTATATCCATAGGTGCACAAAGTTACAGCCATGGGGCCCAGCCTTATGTTTCCCATGAGGGGTCCAAAACCCACAGGGAGAAATCAGAAGAGCCCATAGGCTTTTAGGCAGAGACACAAGGGCTGGGCAAAAAGGGTTTGCCCTCTCGCCTCTAGGTCCCTCTGAGAAGCTCATCATACACTGGAGCACAAGCAAACACTTCAGCCATTCTTTTTTGCCCGGCTCCCTAGAGAAGCTCTAGAGAGCCAGAGTTCAAGTTCAGCTTCCAAATCCAATCCCGCAACATTTGCCTAAACATCTGGACTCCCCAGAGCTCTAAGACCCCAACCCATGACCAAGCTACCCATTCGCCATTTGACAAAAACAGCATATCAGCATATGTCAGGCTGTTCTCAAGTGAGTCTAGATCTGTGTCAAGGTGGCATTCACCATCTATGTGTTTAATCCACTGCCCTTCCTCCAGGTAACAATAATTAGTGCACTTCTATAGATGTTAAGCCTGATGACTTTCAAGAGTTCTAAGTAGATTAAGCCTTCGGTAGGATCCCAGTGCCTCTTCTGGAAATGCTTCCTCTTGGTCAGGACTTCTGGTGCTGGGCTCCTTCTTCCAAGCCCACCCACAGCTCTGTCTGGTTCTTGGTCCATTGCCTACCAGGAGCCTCAGACGGTGCCCACCTTAGGAGTTCGGGAGGGAGGGTGCTCCCCCAAATCACACGCTGGATCCTATGCGGTGCCTCACAGGCAGCTGCAAGGGATCAGAAGTGTGTTATAGAGAAGGGACCCTGGGTGCCGCCACCCTTCATCGCTGTGCCTACCATAGCAGCATTGCTGGAGGAGAGCAGGTGCAGCTTGTAGGAATTATACTATCCTGGGGCCGGACCCCCCAGATTCAAATACGGGTTTTGCCACCCCTGGGTGAGTCCATTAAACCTCTCGAACCTCAGTTGTCTTGCCTACAAAGGAGTCCTTCTTTGGAGAATTGTGGAGAGGATTAAACAATGCAGTTAAGTGAACTAATACGAAGTACAAACATGAATTGTTACTATTATTATATTATGGAGATCTGTCTGATAGCTCCTTCAGAAGAAAGAATCTGCAGCTAAAACCAAGTGGAAGCTTCTGCAAAGTTTGGTTCTACTCTTGGGGACTCTTCAAGACCCAGGAGACTGAATGGTATTCTTTGTACACTCTATGCCCAGCAAAGTGAGTCACGTAGAGCAGTAACTTAAATATTTGTTGAAGGATCTCTAAATGGTAAAAGAAAGGAAGGTAAAGAGGAGTTCTTCCAGGGACCCCTCAGCTCACAGCCTTTGATCCATGGCCAGTTACGGATTCATTCAAGAGAAGAGAGGGGAGTGATGTCTGATCTCAATCCTACACACAGGCACTGGCCTCACCCCACCAGTGGGTAAGCATCTGCCTTCTGCCTACAACATGGTGCATTCATGGCTTTCCCTTACACAGAATTGTAAAGGTAGGGGAATGTATAGGCAACTCACAGAAATGGGTAATGGTATGATATTTAAATAATTAATTAATATAAAAGTGTTACGAGTGCTAGTATCCATCAGAGTTAAGCTTATGACACAATTTGAGACTATCAAAAAGAAGTACAATGTACACGGAAGGCTGAGACTAACTGTGCCCTCAAGAATGGATGCCACAGCCTGGGCATTTCTTAGTGTAGAGGCACCCTGTCCAATAACAGAACCGCTTGTCCACGTGAGCACTTGAATTGTGGCAAGGCTTGACTGAAATAGGCTTAGAACGAAAGAAAAGGACAATACCTTACTAAACAATATTTTTGGATGCATCAAATATTGGGTTAAATAAAATACATTGCTAAAATTTAAAAAAAAAAATTAAAAGAGGGCTGAGTGCAGTGTCTCACCTCTGTAATCCCAGCACTTTGGGAGGCCAAGGTGCGAGAATAGCTTGAGGCCAGGAGTTTGGGATCAGTCTAGGCAATAGAGCAAGACCCTGTCTGTACAAAAAACTTAAAAATTAGCCAGACGTGGAGGTATTTGCCTGCAGTCCCAGCGACTCAGGACACTGAGGTGGGAGGATCACTGGAGACCAGGCGTTTGAGGCTATGGTGCACTACGATTGTACCACTACACTCCAGCCTGGGTGACATAGTGAAACCCTGTCTCTAAAATAATAATAATAATAATAAAATTAAAAAATGATAACAAGAGTGAGGGCCTCAGCAATTATTCACAGTCTGATGCTGAAATTAAAAAAAAAAAAAATCCCAGGGTATTTAAGATTCTTTTTGAATTGTTTCTTTTTTACTTCTCAACAGTTTATTAGGAGGTGAAATTATTCCATTTCCAACAGGACCTCTCATACTGAGAAAAAGATGGAAAGAAGACAGTAAGAACAAAGATTCCAGCCAGGTGCTGATTAAGCTTTGATCTGAAACTGAGAGAATACATCTCTGAAATTATAAGCATAAAACACAGACATTGAAGATTTTTCAGCTTTATCAAACAGGAGGCTTAATCATCACAATAATAGCAACAACAGCTACTGTTACTGCTGCTTTAATGTGAGTGCCCACCGTGTCCCAGGGACTGAATCAAGTGCTTTTCATGTATGACCTCGCTTAAGCACTATAGTAACCTTAGGTGGGAGATGATGTCATTATCCTCTCTCCACTCATGAGGACACCAAAGCAATGAGAAGAGAGGAGATACGTGGAAGGTGATGCCAGCCCTGAAATCAGGCAGTGTGGCACCAGGGTGCATCTCTCAGCTGCACCCACACCAGACCCTGAGTGTCAGTCCCAACCCCACATCATCATCCATCCCGAGCCCAGCTGCCCTGAGAAGTTTGCTTTGGGACATGCTCAGGTCAGAGGCACTGGAGGGGCCAAGAACTGAGCCCCAAATCTTCACTTTTGCTTCATCCATTTCTTTTATTGGAACCCTTTCGCCAGAACCACCCAGAAACCCCATGCAGATATTTCCCTTAGCCCCCCTCT
Organism: Cacajao melanocephalus; assembly: GCA_963573385.1. Lineage (NCBI taxonomy): Eukaryota > Metazoa > Chordata > Mammalia > Primates > Pitheciidae > Cacajao > Cacajao melanocephalus. Next base: position 5,554 of record CAUYLG010014988.1, on the reverse strand, counting down.
CTCCAGCACGGAGCCCCTTTGCTCTGGTGTAACTAAAGAGAAAAATGCTATAAAGAGGAAGAAGACAGGGCAGGGACCCTGGAGAGTCCCTGCTGAGTAGTCCCCACGGAATGGCAAAGCTGCCCCTTACAGAGTGTTTCTACCGTTTCTCTCCCTCCTCCACCTAGTGAACCCTACACATACTCCATGGTCCAGTTCAAATGTTACCATGTGTAAAATGTCTTCTCCTGCCCACAGAGTAGGGGTAACTTATTCCCTCACCTCACTCTCTTAGTTCCTGCTTTTCCATCATATGCTGGAAAAGACCCAATTTACTTAACGTGGTGCCCAATATCTGCCCATGTGCACACCTTGGTCTGGCCCTGGGGTCTTCTCACTCTTTATATATGTAGTCTCCACCACCTGGAATACCCTCTGTTGCTTTGCCTGGTAAATCCCTATTTGTCTTTTATGACTTGGCTCTGATGTCCTCTCTTCCAGGAGGTCTTCCTTAATACCCTAATTCATTCCAGCATGGGCCGGGTGTTCTTCCTCCAGGAAGCCTTCCCTAATACTCCCTCTTCCCTCCTGGACTGGGTTGGGTGCTCCTTCTCAGTTCTCTCTCTTGATTGACTGATCACTAGATCAATTGATCGATCGATAGACAGACAGATTGATGGCTACATTATCCTATTTTTCCAAATTTGCTGTCTTCCAAGTAGACTGGTTTTTGAGGGCAATGCCTCTGTGCTGTTCATTTTTCTATCCTTGTCAACTAGCACAAAGCCTCGCACATAGTAGGTACCCATTAAATGCTTACTAAATGACTGTTCTGGATACAGACCTTGGCACGCATCACATTCCCTTCTAATTCTTTGTCTTCCACACATGACTTAGGCTCCTTAAGGGCAGAAACCATGTGATTTTCCCTGTTGGGTCCTTCATCCCTTAGCTTGGTACTAGTTGAAAGAAATGAAACTTTTCGGTGGGCTTGAAAACATTTCTCCCCTTCCCAAGGAATGTGTTTAAGAGCGCTTCGTTGGAAGGTGCATCCAAAAGGAATCTCTCAGCTCCTCCCACCCACCTCCCCCAAACTCTCATCCTGCCTGCCCGGGAGTGGGGCGCCCTCTTGTGGCCGGAGCACAGCCTCCTTGCAGATTTTCAGACTCCTGGATGGAGAGTTCAGAAAAGTCTGTTGATTTAAGGCTGGGGGCATCCCACACAAACAGCCTAAAAGCCATGCAGGAGGCCTGCTGCTTGCTGGCTTGAAGGAGACCAAGCATGCCTGCAAAGTCTCCTTAGTGCCTGGGACGCCAGCCCTGTTTCTCTCCCGAGGGGCCCACAGCGAGAACCAGAAAGGAGCTTCCAGTTATAGCAGCAAACATCGGCAGACTCTTTCCTGTCCATGGTCAGAGAAGAAAAGAAAGCAAGAAGGGGGTGGCATTTCATTCCACGCAAATGCTCCATGTTGAAGATTCAAAGCATCCATACTGAGGCAGTGTAATTTAGTGGTTAAAGTCATAGGCTTTGGGGTCAGAGAGACTGGGACTTAAGTCCTGATTGTGACCTTGAGAAAGGGATCTCAGTTTCCTCATCTGGACAATGGGGAGAATACTAACACCAATTTCAGAAGGTTATTGTGAGAATTCTACAAGATAACAAGCTTGGCACAGGACCCAGCACAGAGTAAGAGTTCAGGTGATGTCACCTGCGCTTAAAGTCACCATGACCAGGTCAAATCAGATATCTGTACAGCTGTAGAAATAGACTTGAAGAAGCCAAAATTGAAGCCAAGCTGCAATTTTCACCTGAAATATCCAACAAAATTTCAATCTACCATGGCCCTTAGCGAGTGAAGAGGACACATCAAAACCCTCTGGTGATAGATAACCACCACCACCTCCTAAACCCCGACAGGAGCCGTGAGGCACTGAGCCAAGTGATGAGGCCAGATCCTCTGGCAAGAAGAACCAGGTCTGACCCAGCACAAGTTTAAGAGGTGCTCAATGACCTCACTCAGAGTCAATCTGTTTTACCAACCATGGCCACAGATGGAGTGGAGAAGGGGCGTATCTCAATAAGGGTTAGTTGGACAGAAGGGTGGATAAAAAGATGGATAGATGGAAGAATTGAAAGAAGGAAGGAAGAGTGAAAAAGTGGAAAGATAGAATTGATGAAGGACAGAGAGGATGGGAACACAGATAAAAGGAAGGGAGGAAGGGGGAGGAAGATGGAAGAATGAAAGGACAAATGGATGGAATAAAAGTGGGAATAGGAAGATGGAAGAATGGATAGAGGAATGGAAGAGAATGGGAGAATGGAAGGATGGACATATGGAAGGAAAGAGGAAGGAAGAATGGAAAAGGGAAGAATGATAGGATGAAAAAAAGGATAGAAATAAGGGCAGAAGAGAGAATGGGAGTAAAAGAAAACGAGAGAATATGTGGCTATTTGATCAGAGTAGGATCGAGAGAAATCCTTTATTGCTTCCTATCCATCAAGGAAGCTTTCACGGACAGGATGTGAGATTCATCTTTTCCATCCACCCTCATTACCAAGGGATGGTCAGAGGGGGAAAAATAGACACAAATGACTGTTTCTAATGACTGTGACCATGTACTTAGGATTTAGTGAATATTTAGCAGTATATCCCACAGATTCCCACAACATTCTCTCCCATGATCTTTGTAGGACATTAGATATCTGTCACACAGATGTCTCATCTGGAAATAAGGCCAATTCTGAGAAAATCAACAAAATGAAGTGGCACAAAACCATGGAAAAGGAAGCCCCATCCTCTAGGGCTGTATCAGCCCTGGGTGGACCACGGTGCTTTCTGGATGGGCCAGCAAGTCAGGGCTCCCTGACAAGGTAAGCTGTGCCGAGGGCTGGGCTGAGCCAACTCTGCACATCTGTATTAGGGAAAGACACCCAGCTCCGGGCCATCATCTATGCTTAGGAAAAGACATTTTTTTCCCAAGTACAGGAAAGGACTCTTCCAGTGTTGGAATCTGGGAAAATTCTTCTCATTTTTCTGATGCCCAATTTACATAGAGTATCAGAACTAAAAGGATCCTGAGAAATCCTACAGTTTTTGAATGAGTTCATTACTCTCCCTCTCTAGCTCCTTTGTCCTGGTCCAAGCCACCACATTCCTCTCTCACCTGGGCTGCCGCTGCCTCCTCGCTGGAATCCCAGAGTCACTTTTATTTGGTTTTGTTTTTGCTTGTTATATTAAGGTGAAATTCATATAACGTAAAATCTACCATTTTAAATTGAATAATTTAGTAGCATTAAGCTCATTCATAATATTGGAAGACTTCAATTTCTATCTAGATCTAAATGCTCAGCACTTCAAAAGGAAACCCTTTACCATTAGTCCCTCCCATTTCCCCTTTCCTCCAGCCCCTGGCAACAGCAACCACCAATCAGCTTTCTCTTTCTATGGATTTGCCTACTCTGGATATTATATATAAATGGAATCCTACAAGTCTTTTGTGTCTGGCTTCTTCACTCAGCACAATGTTTTTGAGGTTCATCCATGTTATCGCATGGATCAGCACTACATGCCTTTTCATGGTTAAGTAATTGGATCCCACTTTGGATTCTTGACAACGTATTCTCCATCCAGCAAAGTGAGGTTTTACAAAGTATACGTTATATCACGTCACTCCTCTGCTTAAAACCCCACAAAGATTTCCCATTGTTCTCTCCTCTTGTGGTCTATAAAAGCTTCTTAGGACCTTCCATGCCTACCTCCAACTTCTTGTGCCATCTTGGACTCTAGCTGCTCTGGTCATCTTTCTGGTCCTTGATCACACTAAATTCTCTACCTCAGGGCCTTTGCACATGCTGTTCCTGCTGCCTGAGACATTATTCCCCATTCTGTTTGTTAGTACCTTAAGGTACCACTTCCTTAGAGATGCCGTCCTTAACTCCCAAACCAGCCAGATCTCTGGGTTACACTTGCTCTCAGCACATCTGCTTTCTCTTCTTAGAATGCATCCCAGCTAGAATTCTGTATTTACTTATGTGGTTACCAGAGGAATGTCTGTCTTCCCTAGGGCCTGTGCCCATCCCACAAAAAGGGCCTGTATCCTCACCATCTAGTGTAAGGCAGGGACCCAAAAGCTGGGTCTACGGATGCTCACCCTAGCCCACGTATCCCAGCTCAAGCAAGAATGATGCAACATCTTTATTTGGGGGGAATTCTGAAGGAATGTGACCCAGTCTCCATCTGCAAGTCAGAAGGGCTGGTTTAGCAGCATCTTCGCAGTTAATTCTCAAGTATGGGTTCTTCGAGGACAGAAACACAATTTCTTTTTCTTTCTGACAATCTATTTTGTCAGACCCTGGCCACCCTTGTTACAGGTCTGGCAGGTGGTTGCACACTCAGAAAACTGAATCGATTCGCTTTTGCCAGCCCACCTCTCCCTGGCTTCCTCACAGAGATCATCAAGGGAAGCCCCAAACTGATGTTTAGTCTTTGCACCATTTCCTCTTCCCAAAGTGTGCTGGGGTCTGAGTTAAACAGAGCCGCCGGCTCACATGGCCTCAGCTTCCTTGAGCGTATGGTTGTGTCCCCTTGAACTCAAAAGCCTTCACCAGGCCAAATCCCTCAGCATCTTATTAACTGTGCCTGGAGCATCTGGCTCAGCCAATTGGGAGGAAATGGCAGGGCTGGGAACCAGACACGTTCCTCATAAGCCTGCTTTGAGGACAGGCAAGAGCACACAATCTTGCAGACCACTCTGTTCAGCAAAATGCTAATCCAGTAACCATTTCCCCAAACAGGAAAAATGTCCTCTGGTCTTACACAGGGCTATGCTATATGAGCTGTCCCTATCAAACTGGCCCTTTTAAATCCTTTGCCATTGGGCTGATCCAGTGATCCAAGAGGAGGCCTCCAGGAAAGACTCTTTTCAAAATCAAAGAATGCACAATGTTCTGGGGTGGCAGAGCTTACCAACCCTTGGCTCAGCTGCTCAGAGCCAGGAAAGGAAGCCATTTGGAAAAGCAAAGCCCCATGAAGTCTAACACCAAGGGGATGTTCACTGAGAATCTGCTCTGTTCTTGGCCACGGAGGACAGCTCTCATTTCTGGCTGGAGCGCTCCCCAAGCATCGTATTAATCAGCCAGGGCCCTGGCAAAAAATGGGCATGGACAAGCCAGTAAAATAGCACAAGCTGCATTTCCCCAAGTGTGGAGGAATACGCAGTCCTTTTAGAGGAGACATGGATGCATCTTTTTGCATTTTAATAGTTAAAATTCAAGAAATAGAATTTGCACATCAAATACACAATTTCATAGCAATTATTTTCTATATGCAAAAGATACTAAGAAGGAGAAAAAGAAGAAGAGGGGGAGAGATCCAAGATGGCCGATTAACAACAGCTCAGGATTGTAGCTCCCAGTGAAAGCGCAGAGAGCAAGTGGACGAGTGGACGCCGCACTTTCAGACGAATTTTTGTTGCCCACAGACTAGGAGATTCCCGGCGGAGGAGCCACACGGGTCGCCAGCGCGACTTTTTTGGCCGGCGCGGCTATTTTGCCGGCACCCCAGCACGGCGCTTCT
>CAUYLG010014986.1:0-37246 GCA_963573385.1 Cacajao melanocephalus | reverse complement strand
GAAGACAGGGCATGGTCCTCTCTGGATGCTGGTTTTTGCTCTCTGTTTCTTTATAGGTAGAAGAACAAGGTGTACTTGCCATGAGTTGCCACCTGTCCTGTTATATGTTGGGATGTCTGTGACAGCTGTCACTGTTACCAGAAGCTTCTGTTCTTGTGAGTCATAGTCAAAAGTCACATCCAGTGTGCCATATTTAGCTTCTGGCTCAGGATCAAAAGGTTTAGGAAGCTGTGAAGATGATCCCTGAGCTGACATATCCTAAGAAAAGAAAATTTAAATGTTAGTGTTTTAACTCAATTATTTAACCTAGCATGTAAATAAATACTTGGTATTTCTTTAGGAGGATGATGTGAAAGCAATTCTGCCACTAAGAAAGTAATACGATAATAATTAACAGTCAACTACAACCAAAAGCTACCCTATAGGGCCAGATTAGTATAAGCAGTAAGTTAAGTTAAAAACTTATGATAATAAAGACACATTTAGAATTTAATATTCACCATCACAATTTTGAGAAAGTATATGTTTTTATAAATGAGAATTTAAAATATATCCTTTAGTGGGTACACCTGCTCCTTTTGTAGAAAACAACTACATTTTACTTTCAATTTTATAAACAATGCCATTGACAGCACAGTATCAGGCTGCAGAGAAAGCAAACATAACTAAAATCATAATGCTATTGAAAAATTTGGTTCCATTTTCGGAGTTTGTTCTAAAACACCCCCATCTGTAATAAAATATAAAGATATTTCGACTTAAATCAATGGAAATGTGAAATATGAAAGTATAAATAAAAGGCCTCAAAATGTTAGCAGTCAAATATTTATTCTACATAACACAGGTTTACTTCAATTTCTAACCACAATTAAAAACATATTATTTTCTAACATTAATGACTATTGAAAATGGCAGAATACACATTTTAAAAGTCCAAGAAAGGCTGAAATGGTACATTTATTATGAAATTAAAAGAAATTATAACCATTTTTCCTATAATTGTCTCAAATTCCTGCCAGTCTATCTATCTAGAATATAATAGGAGTTTTAGCTAGTTACTGACAATGTTAAACCTAGGTCTCTGACCTTTCAACTATACCACTTTGCCTCTTTAAGTATTTTAATAAATCTTAAATAATTCTCATTTCAAAATGTGGACCAATTTAATAAATTTTTAAAATTTTCTGAACTTTGAGTGGCACTGAATACTACTGAATCTCAGTCTTCTCTTTTTCCATTTACTAAAAACAAACAAACAAAAATCTTCCTGAGTGTTAGCTAGAAACACTACCTACAAGATTTGGGAAGCCAAGGCAGGCAGATCACTTGAAGTCAGGAGTTCAAGACCAGCCTGGCCAACATGGTGAAACCCCATCTCTACTAAAAATACAAAAATTAACTGGGCATGGGTAGCAGGTGCCTGTACTCCCAGCTACTCAGGTGGATGAGGCAGGAGAATCGCTTGAGCCAGGGAGGCAGAGGTCTTAGTGAGCCAAGATCATGCCAGTGCACTCCGGCCTCAATGACAGTGAGACTCTGTCTAAAAAAAACCACTATCCATAAGAGACTACACTTCAGTACCTCTATTATAGTTCATACGACATGACTCAGCTTTGGGAAATGGGAGGCAAACATAATTTATGTGTGAAATATCTAGATCAGATTTATGTAAGAAATTACTTGCCCTCCACTCTCTGTCTCACTCTTCCGCAAGCAGATATACAGACAGGATGTGTGGGTCAGCTCAAACCATGTAGACTAGGACAGTACCCTAGGGGAAGGCAGAGCAACAGAAGAGAAGGAACTGGGTCCCTGAATAATCTCATAAAGCTCTCTGCTCACCCTGGACTGTTGTTAAACAAAAGAGAAATAAGTTTCTGTGTTCTTCAGCCATTGTATTTAGTGGGGGCTGAGGGGTCTTTTTGTTGTGGCAGCTTAATATGTACTGTAACTATTGTACCTACTATGTGCCAGGGCCTATTTTAGGTCAGGAGAGTGCTACTTTCTGCAAAGAGAACCAAAAAGACATGAGTCTCTATTTTTTTTTTTTTTTCTGACACAGGGTCTTCCTTTGTCAACTAGGCTGGAGTACAGTGGCACAATCACAGCTCACTGCAGCCTTGACCTCCTGTGCTCAAGTGATCCTCCTGCCTCAGCCTCCTGAGTAGCTGGGATCACAGGCATATACCACGACACCTGGATAAATTTTTTGATTTTTAGTAGAGACAAGGTCTTGCTATGTTGCCCAGGCTGGTCTCAAACTCTTGGACTCAAGCAATCCTCCTGCCCCCAGCTTCCCAAAGTGCTGGGATTACAGGTGTGAGCCACCATGCCCAGTTAGTCCTTGGTCTTATAAATGTTGTATGCTAGTTGGTATAACGTATGGGGGGAAAGAAAACAACAGAAGAACAATACTCGCAGAGAAGGAATAAATTCCTATAGAAGAATTCAGCTTTTAATGTAGTATGAGAAAATCAAAACAAACACATATCTTATTCTGTTAAAAAAATTTACAGTTTAGAGCAAAATGTTTTAAGGTATACTACTTCATAATTGGTAACTGAAGATTATTAATTATATGCCTTTGGTATTGCAATTAAATATTTTCCAAAATAGTATCATGACAGCTAAGATTTTCAGGCAATAAATATGTTTATCAGGTCCTAGATAGCTATTTTTGAATTTTGTTTCTCTTGGTGTTTCCCTCATTATTTTTTCTTTTTTTTTCAAACATTCCAACAATTCTTGTGAAACCCAGTGTTGAAAGGGCAGAACCTTTACAGATAAAAGATATTATTTGCATTCTGAAAATAGGCAGTAAGCAACAGTCCTTCCTTTCAAGGTATCTGGATCAGTTTTAAAAAACCTTTAGATAGCAATAGGTCATCAAAAGCATTTATAAACTCCTTCCCATGGAATTCTTCTGAACCTTCTCTCCTCTCTCAGTTTAATCATGTATGTGGATAGGCTCTAAGATAGCTATAGCCTGGATTAAACCAAGAGAAAAGTAAGAATTTTCTATCTGACATATAATATCTATTACAAGGATGTAAAATAAACTTGAAAAAACACAAAAGTGAATTTTATATTAGCATAGGCTATAAGCATTCATATCTAAATATTTATGTAATGTGCATTTGCTATACTGTTTGAGTATACTCAGTGCTGTTACAGAAGACACAAAAATAAGCAGGATGGAGGAAATTCCAAACAAGTGGTTACAGATAGCAAGTTAGCAGCTTCTGAAATATGGGCAAAACTCACAGTATGTGTTAACTACAGATAGTGAGCAAAGAAGCAGCTTGTGAGACACAGGCAGAACTCATAAGATATTAGATATAGTTAATGACTTACAATATATGCCAAAGATAGACAGATTTAATAGAAAATATGATAAATCAAATGAGTGTTACCTATAGAAAGGGATGAAACACACAAGCCATGATCATGTAGCCTCTGCTCTGACAGCTCTCTCATCCATGTGCTCTACTTAAGAAATGCATATAAAACCTACAACTGCCTAGCAGGCTAACTGCCAAGTTTCAGTGGTGGCCAGGTGCATAACTATATCTCTCCCACAAACAAGTGTGTGCTGTCAGCTCTTGGTACCCTTGTTCAAATCTCAACTCTGGTCCTTGTTACCACATCATAAATAGGAATGCTGATGGAAAAGAGACAGTGGACAGGATGTATGGGCACTGCATAAACCAGGATTCACATGGTGTGGTCCTGCTACCTACACACACTTGCAGCTTATCCCTACGTGTGTTCACTGATTTCATCTAGCTCCTCTTACTTCTTGCTTTGTATGTAAAATGCACACACACACACACACACACACACACACTCTCTCTCTCTCTCTCTCTCTCTCTCTCTCTCTCTCTCACACACACACACACACTCACATACACACACATAATTTGAACATCTTACTTTGGTCTTTTAGTCCTCTGAGAGAGTTTGCCTGGTGATGTTTGGAGGGTACCACTGAATCAAAGTAATTTCTCACAAAACATTTTAGATCAAAAAAGGCAATGTAATACAGTTGTTAAGAGCACTGTTTTGGCAGTCAGACAGACCTGGGTTTGAACTACAGTTCCACTATTTAAGAGCTTCTTGTACTTGGTCAAATTGTTTAGCTCTCTGACTCTTAATGTTTTCATTTATAAAATGGAAATAATAACTTACTAAAGATGTGGTTGTTAAGATTAAATGAGTAGACTACATAAAGCTCATAGCAAAATTCCTGATAAAAGTGGTGATAGGTACTATTGTTGTTGTTAATCCTACAGTCCAGGGTTCACTGTTAACTTGTAAGCTATATATATAAAGTTTACAAAGCTACAAAATGGCTGTTTCAAATTTATTTAGGTAATGGAACATAAAGAAACATCTATCATGGAAAATCATAAAATAATGATATATTAAACTTTATCATGTACAATTTTCTTATGGGTCAGATACTGTAATACTAGAAATACTAAAAAAGCAGTAACAGATACAAAGTATTTTTAGCAATTATAGAAGAAAAATCTAAAATTAAGGAAATTCTATCCACAGCTTAGTTGCTCTGGGTCTTAGGAAACTACATCTATTATTTAATTTTGGCAGCAGATCTGAAAATCCATCTAGTAAGAATACAGACATATTTCAGTATTACTGAATGTTGTCTGGGAAAAAAGCTGTAAAAACTTGCAAGAACTTACAATCTAAAACTTTTAAGTAGGCTGGGTGCAGAGGCTTATGCCTATAAACCCAGCACTTTGAGAGGCTCAGGCAGGAGGACTGCTTGAGCCCAGGAATTTGAAACCAGCCTGGGCAACATAGTGAGACCTTGTCTCTACAAAAAAAATTTTTTAAATGTGTGGGTGTGGTGGTGCACACCTGTAGTCTCAGCTACTTGGGAAGCTGAGGTGGGAGGAAGCTGCAGTGAGCTGTGACAGAGGGAGACCCTGTCTCAAAACAAAAACAAAAAAACTTGAAAGTAAATCTAAAAACAAATACTAATTTATAAAACCTCTAGATTACCTTTATAGTTTTCATCATGATATAAACATTAAAACAAATTCTTTTTCGAATACAATACTTCAAACCTGCCACAAAATTATCTTTGTTGTCATTTTCACATTTTTGCTCCAAAACAGTAAGTAAACTTAAAACTCAACTAACCAGCATGAAGCCATGGATTCAAATTTCATTAGTAAAGCTGAACATCATTTATTCTTTGTATTTTCTATTATATAAAAATACAATAAGGTTATTTTGAAAGATTTGTGAAACACTGAGTAACTTCTCAATAGCAAAAAAGATCCAAAATAAAATAAAAATAATACAAATAGTAACCTCAAGATGAAGTAAGTAGGTAAATTATTCTAGAATGTTTTATATAAAGTGTTTTTTAAAAAACCCCATCTTAAGTACCCATCCTCCTTTGGTGGTGGGGCTTGGGGTTGGGGAGTAGGGGCAGTTGAAGACTAGCTGGGACATTCCTGATAAGTTTGTTGGATAAAGATTAGATTAAAAATGGATACTGGTACCATAAGTCACAAAGGAATAAGACAGTGATAAAATCAATTCTTCTTACCAAGAAGAGAAGCACAGGATTATTATCCTCCAAACAACACTTATTTTCAAACTTCTATGTGCTTTTACTTACTTCAGGGCTCAGGACTGCAGTGCTGTCACTTGGAACATCTTCTTCATATCCTTTATTATGATAACTTTCTATTTCATGACCTGTGCTTCCTTCACTTGGGCACTTGTTATATGAGCATCTTGGACTGTTGCTGCAGTGGGAAAATTCACATTTACTGTCCCCAATTTCTGAGGGTGTACATGACAGATGGGGAGAACCACTGTCATCCTGATATGGTGGTGGCTGCAATTCATCCAGCGGGGGTGTTCTTCTCATTCTCTGAATGCAGTTTCCTGATAATGATTAAGAATCTGGTCACTGTTTCCAATTAGCCTCAACACGCAGTACAGTCTACAATAATTGTAAGTAACTTTTGAAAACTGGATTAGAAAACTGATGGCAACATAACTATTAGATTTACTAATGACTTTTCTTTTTCCCTAGTTCAGAGGCACAAATAAAATAATCTGGTTTCCCATTCCTCTCCTCCTGCATAATAAGATTAGGAAAAATAAAAGTCATATATGAAGAAAGATCCTGTTACATACCATAAAAACGAAGGAGTAATAAGTATTAGTTAAATAGCTTATTTATTTGTCTCTCTCAAAACAATCCTGATGTATACATACTTCATCTATTACCCTGTAATCTGTGGCCACCCTAGGGTCAAAGCAATACAAATATGGTTGGGAAAAACAAACATAAAACCTGTTTGATCTTCACCTATGTTCAATAAGAACTCATCTATGTTCTTCAGTTACTGAAATGAACATAAACTAGCATACAGCTAGCAGTGTCAGAAATGTTTTTCTACATCTGTCCTGGATCTAGAATCCTAAAATAAGGTGCACTGTGAATCAGGCCCAATCCCTGTTTGCTAACATCCATCAACCAGCAAAGATTGGAGGCTGTGTTCTGTCTCGTCTCCATTATAAGGGCACTCTATCCCACTCTACAACTGTGGTTGTATTCTTTGTAAAGTATGACTCCATCTTGTTTATAGTAGGCATCTCTACCTCTAGCATTTAATGTGAAACCACATTTTCTTTCACTCTTAAATTATCCTTTTAATTTTTACCTCAATGATTTATCTCAGTGATTGAGAATAAACATATCTGTGAAAAAGGACAGAGTTAGGGGCAGAAGGGAAATAAGGAAATAGAGTCCAGTACATAACTTAAGAACAGCCAAGTCTTTGTAGATGAATCCTGAATGCAATACTAAACATTAAATTTAAACACTGCTCATTTTTTTTTCTTTTAATGAACTGGGCATCTCTTTTCTCAAAAGGGACCCTGGCAACAGTAGTTTGTATTATCATTGTTATGGAGTTCAGTTCAAATATTCAATAGTTCCTCTGTTCTTCCTAAGATAAAAAGGTACATAAGAACTATAAGCCTCATTTTAAAATAACCACAATGCTTAGTTCAAATGAAAAACAATAATTTGCACAAACTTAGCACAAATTTACATATTTGCTCAGAGGCCCTAATTTTGGAAAAAAAGAAAAACAATGTCTTAGTGAGTCTAATGGTCTAACCACAGAGTCGTCTCTCAGTACACGTGGGGAACTGGTCCTAACCCCACCATTCCCTCTCAAATAGCAAAATCCAAAAATGCTCAAGTACCTATTATAAAATGGTGTAGTATTTACATATAACCTAAGTACATCCTCTCATATATTTTAAATCATCTCTATATTACTTACAATATCTAACACCACGTGAACACTATGTAAATGTTGTTAAACTGTACTGTTGGGGAATAATAAGAAAAAGTCTGTACACGTTGAGTACAGATGCAACCATCCATTTTTTTTTTTCAAATATTTTCCATCTGAGGTTGGTTGAATTCACAGATGCAGAACCCACGGACATGGAGGGCCGGCTGTACTAACTTTAGTATATAACATAAGCAAAAAGTAAAAAAGTGACTGAATTAATATAGTTGAAGTTAAATTCGAGAAGACAGATTAGACATGTTGCAAGTTGTAGCCAAAAAACCCCACAGAATTCCAGAATGGTAAAAAGACAAGTGGTTTTAAGCGGTTAATTAGCTTGATCCATTTATGTGGGGTAGATGAGTGTGTGTGGCTGACACTGCTGGCAGACTGACTTGACTCCATCCATAACCTCTTTCTCTCCTAAGCAGCATTCCAATTAGGAGTGCCCAGTGAGATCTACGCAGATTTCAGAGTGGACCTTCTAGGAATGTTTTGTTTTCCTGATAAAAGCAGGCAGACTCTACAGGCAAGTCCCTCTGTCCCTTTGCCTTTCCCCTGCTTGGAGGAGTAGCAGCTACCTTGTGACCATGCAGTGACAAGCATGAGAATGAAAGCTAGGAAGGCAGAAGCAAGGAAATGAAAAGCCTGGGTATCTGAAACATCACTAAGTAGCTACCTCCAAACTTGATGCCCGAGACAAATCCCTATTTGTTAAAGAAAAAAAAAAGTTGGATTTTCTACTGTTTCCAAATACATTCCCAAGGGATATAGTTTATCAGTCATTCAACTGACATCCTCTACCCCTTTAAAAGTGCATGTTTAATTAGCTATTGAATTAAAGGGTAATACTTAAATACTGTAACATGAAGTCAATTAAACATTTTTCAATGTAAGTGGTTCTGGGAGTCAGCACATCATCTACTCCTTTACCTTTTTTTTTTTTTTTTTTTTTTTGAGATGGAGTCTCACTCTGTCACCGAGGCTGGAGTGCAGTGGTGCGATCTTGGCTCACTGCAACCTCCACCTCTGGGGTTCAAGTGATTCTCCTGCCTCAGCCTCCAGAGTAGCTGGGATTACAGGCATGCACCACCATGCCCGGCTCATTTTTTGTATTTTTTAGTAGAGACAGCGTTTCATCATGTTGGCCAGGCTGGTCACGATCTCCTGACCTTGGGTGATCCCCCTGCCTCAGCCTCCCAGAGTGCTGGGATTACAGGCATGAGTCACCGCGCGAGGCCTATCTTTTTTCTTAGAAGAAAGGTAATCTTTCCTAGAAGTCTTGAGCATATTGCCTCACAGATCTCACTGCACAGAACTGGGTCACACGTCTATTCCTAAACCCATCACTGGTAGAAGAAATGGGATGACCATATCGGCTGAAATTAATCAGAAGCCATCAAAATTTGAAGCTGGGGATGGGACCAGCTTCACTGTTCATATCTATATGGAAAAGAGTAGATGCCTAAACAATGTAGGATCCAAGAGGGAGGATGAAAGAGAAAGAATACTGGTTACAAAATGAACACGATCCAGTCCTTGCCTTCCCCATCCTTTAATTTGGCAATTCTATCTCAGTTTTCTTTTCTTTTCTTTTTGGAGACATGGTGTCACTCTGTTACCCAGGTTGGAATCTAGTGGTGCAATCATAGCTCACTGTAGTCTTGACCTCCCAGGCTCAAGTGATCCTCCCTCCTCAGCCTCCTAAGTAGCTGGAACTATAGGCATGTGCCACCATGCCTGGCTAATTCTAAAAACTGTTTGTAGAGACAGGATTGCCCAGGCTGATCCTGAACTCCTGGGTTCAAGGAATCCGCCTGCCTCGGTGCCCCAAGGCGTTGGAATTATAGGAGTAAGGCACTGTGCAAGGCCTGTTTTCTTGATTATTTTTTTTTCTCTCTGTGGTTTCTTCCTCAATATAATAATCCTTTTCTAAGCTTCCTTTTGATACGCCAGCACAGTGTAATTTCTGTCTGGTAATAATGTTACGCCTTATTTCCTTTGGCTTGCTTTTTTATATTAGGTCCCTGCCTAGCAGTGGGCCAACTAGTGTATTTTCACAGCTGAACACCAGGCATCTGGCGCTTGTTTAGATTTAGTGTAACTCTTGCTCCAGATACCAAGGCACAAGTTACACAAAAATGGGCCTGTGATATTTAAAGATGTTAAGTAGGCTCAATGGGTAGACTTCACTACTGTTTTCGAGATTTGAGAGAAACAACATTAAAGCTGTGAATATATATAATTTATTTTAGCCACACCATATCCTCCAAGTTTTGAAAATAGTAATGCCACACTTTTATCTTTACTTTTCACTTTATTTTTGCATTTTTTTAAAAGTGAAGAGCACATAAATGTAGGTGGAATAAAAATTTCATTAAAAAACACATTTATGAAGATCCCTCCTAAATGCAATCTCTTTTTATTCTACATAGTGTACTAAGAGTTGGCTCAAATATAATTGATATTAAATTTTTTTAAATAATTGTTTTATAAAGTAACAAAATTTATATTATTAAATTACACTGTAAACAACCTTAAGAAGAAATTTCTAGTAGAACTATCAAACACCACATGATGATGCCCTCCCATTACTTTAGTTCTTGCTTTACTACCTAATTTCATACCCCTATTTTTATATAAATCATGTATCTATAAAAGGATTTAGACATGGATATATTTTCAGCATTTTAATTTACCATCTGCATATTGCATAGTACCTACAAAACAAGATGAAGTATTTTCTTACTGGAGAAAAAATAGCATGTGTGCACACATGGAATATGACCTGTGGTTCTTACCTTTCCCAACAGTGGTAAGAATCACAGCTCTAAAAAAAATGGTGTATATTCAACAACTGCAGAATTCAGTTTTTTTTTCAAGTGCCTGTGGAAATCTACCACAACTGATTACATGCTGGGCAGTAAGTTAAGGCTCAATACATTTCACAAATTGGAAGCAGGAAGAGGATGTTTTCTAAATGAGGCAGGAGAGTAAATTCTAAAGGCAGGGAAGCTAAGGCCACCCTGACTTCCTAGAAATGAATAAAAAGGAAAACCCCACCTCTCCACACCCAAGTAACAGAAGGATCAGAGGCTACTCCCTTTGTACTGTGTGGCAGATGAAAAATGGGAAATACCTCTGATTGGTTCTCTCCACAATCAGACTGGTGAGGGGCCAAACCTTCATGTGTAACTCTGTAACTTCACTTCAGCCTCTGATTGGTCACTTCCTCCAACCAATTAGACTGATTAGAGTCCAGTTCTTCATTTACATAGGATGTAGCCAAGTAATCAATGGGAAACCTCTAGAAGGTATTTAAACGCCAGAAAATTCTGTAGCCAGTGCTCTTGGGCTGCTCTGTGGACTATACTTTCATTTCAATAAATCTATGCTTTTGTTGCTTCATTCTTTCGTTGTTTTGTTTGTGCATTTTGTATAATTCTTTGTTCAAAACGCCAAGAATCTGGGGGCCTCGTAGTCAAGACTATCCACTGGTAACATGACCACTACAGAATTAAACTAGAAATCTGGAACAAAAATATAACTAGAAAATACATAGAAATTCACACAAAAATAACTAGAGATTAAAACATATTTCAAAATAATCCATGGATCAAAGAATAAATCACAATATAAATTAGAAATATACTGAAAAGAATGATAATGAAAATAATTTACCCAACTACTTGTAGAATGTGGCTAATCTGTGCTTAGAAGGAAATTTATAGGTCTGAGCATATAATATTAGGGGGGAGTAGGAGGCTGAAAAACAATGGTCTAAGAATCTACTTCAAGAAGTTAACAAAAATAGCAAATTAAATCCAAAGAAAGTAGAAGAAATGAAATAATAAAGAGCAGAAATTAAAAACCAATCATGTAACAGAAAACATCAAAATAAAATTCACTGAAAACATGAATAAAATTGATAAACTACTAGAAGAGATTAGTCTGGAAAAAAAGAAGGATTACATAAACTGTTAATACCAGAAATAAAAAGAGGGCATCATTTTAAATCCCACAGACACTAAAAAGATAGCAATTTCCCCTTTCTTCTTCTCTTTCTGAAAATTTCAGCCCTAAAGCCACTGAGTGGGGCAGAGGAAGGCAGAGGGCTGCACTGATGGTGGCAAAGGAAGCCGCAGTGGTCCAGAGCCAGATGTCAGAGCCCAAGTGGGAAGATGTCTGGCCCAGTTTGCTGTCTTGGGGCCTGGGCCCCAGTGAGATGACAGAAGGGTGTCCATGTCCACACTAGGGAGTGGAGTCAGTCAAGCATACAGTGTCAGAACCCAAGGGCAGGTAAGAAAGGTCTTCAATTCAGAAAGTGGCCAGACTGAGGTGTAAAGTAGGGTAAAGAGAGCATGCAAACATGGGGGCAGTCCTACAGAGCATGCTGAAGCCCAAGCAGGTGAGAAAGGCCCATTGAGGGGAGTCAGAGCCTTGGCAGGATAAGGAAGCTCCCCATGGGAGAGCAGCCTGGCCTGCAGCAACAGAGCCCAAGCAAGATAAAGAGTGTTTCCACACTGAAGAAGGAGAGCAACTGCATCAGAGCCAGAAATCCAGGTGACTAGGGTGAGTTGTGAAAACCCAGGAGGGTGAGGAGGGTGCCACACACAGGGGTATCTGGTGAAGGGTATCAGAGCATGAGCAGGTAAGGTGTGCATCTACACAGACAGGTGGCCTATCAGGAAACTACAGCCTAAGCAGGATGGACAGGGTGTCCAGTGCGAGGGTGGCCTGGAGTGTGGCAAAGTGGGGTGAAGAAGGCAACTATGTGGAGAAAGGGGCAGTCCTTGACCATGGTGCTAAAACTCAAGCAAAAGGTCAAGGCCTAGATAGGACCATGAGAGCATCCAATATGGGGCAAGTTGACCTCGGGTATCAGAGCCGATGCTTGGATGGTCATGAGGACACCCACAAGTAGGAAAGACTGCATGAGATATCAGAACCTAAACAGAGTGAAGGGGTCATGGGTGCAGACAGACAGGAGGACATGTGTGCATATTGATCAAATAATAAATATATTAAGGTTAATGGCAGCCAGGTCTCTTACTGATGGAAAAGAGAATTACAAATATGGAAAAGGAAAACACTAAAACAAATTCCGTGATGTTGGATTGGGATTGGAAAATACATGTGAACTCGTAGTTTAAAAATACATAGATAGAAGTAAATATAGTACAAATGTGCATATATTTGCACATACATCCATACATAAATATCCTAGCTTTGCTGAGAAGGTTTGTGAACACTACCACCTCAATAGCAGTGAGTCCACCAAGTGCCTGGGTCTTAGCTTCTAAATCTATTATTCACTAAAAGGAACTAGGACTCTTTGAAGAAATGGCTAATTCCAGGGTGGGCCAGGCAAAGTACATGAAGAGCCTAGAAAAATTTGTGTACTGAAAGTGAGAAGATGTTCAATGACTGATGGGGATATGTCGAAAGGGCAAAGAAGTCAGCTTGACAGTGTTCCCACTGATCACTGATAGTTTGAACTCAAAATAAATACAGTAACTAATTATTGCTCATTGAAGAAATGAAAACCATGAGTTCATGAAGATATAAATAAATATATGAATAAATGAATTTTTTTTGAGGGATAGGATATGTACACAGCTACACAATATCTCCCACAAAATACTTTTTTAATTATAAGGGTAACTTTATACTGGAGAAGCCTGGTAGATACCACCTTAAACTAGATATCAAAGTGAACATTATGAGGAATGGGACAAATCAAAATTGTGCCCCACTTGATAAAATGCAATGAGGAATATCTCTCATAAAATAGATAACATACTTCTATAAAATAACTCCACCATCTGTCAAAATGAACCCATGACAAAAAAGAAAATTATATAATCTTTAATCTATTACAGAAATTGAATCCATATTTTAAAACCTACCTAATAAAGAAAATTCCAGGCTCTGAGTGCTTCACTGGCGAATTTATTGTTTAAAGAAGGGAATAAAAAAAATACCAATTTTACACAAATTTTTTCAGATGATACAAAAAAGAGGGAATACTTCTTATTTTATGAGGCTATAATAACCTTGACATCAGGACCTGAAAAGTTTCTTACGAGAAAGAAAAACTATAAACCAATCTTTCTTGTGAACATAGATACAAAAAAATCTATATAAAATATTAGCAAATCTAACCCAGAGTTATACAAACAGGATACCATATCATAATCAACTTGGAATGCAGTTATTCTATATATGCAAGTGGATATAACATTTAAAAATGAATCAATCTAATTTATTGCACTGAAAGAATATAAAAATATGATAATTGTAAAAGACTTACTAAAAGCACTTGATAAAATTCATTAGCCATTCATGATAAAACCTCTGAGCACACGAGGAATAGAAGGCAATTTCCCTTTTCTCTTAAAGGGTATCTACGTTAAGTACTAAAGCAAACATCACATTTAATAGTGAAATGTTGAAAGTTTTACCTCTGAGATTGAGAATGACAAGGATCCCTGTTATTACCACTTCTATTCAACAATGTTAAAGGTTCCAGCCAGTGCAATAAGGCAAGAAAAAGAAGATGTAAAATGACAGGAATGAGAAAAATAACTGTCATTACTCTCAGAAGATGAATGTTTTGTATAAAACCCAAAATAATTTAGAGGTAATCTATTAATAGTAAATAAATTTAGCAAGGCACTGGCTATGTGATCAATATTTAAAAACAATGAATTGAATTTCTACACATAATGAACAATTAGCAAAAATTTTTAAAATCTCAGATAATAGCATCAGATAACATCACCTAAGGATAATGCTAAGATATGACCTCGTTATTTTTTTTTCTAGTCCTTGGGTTTACTGCATCAGATAACATCACCTAAGGATATAATAGCATCAGATAACATCACCTAAGGATAATGCTAAGATATGACCTTGCTATTTTTTTCCTAGTCCTTAGGTTTATAATTAAAATGTATATTCTTAGCAACTGGTGGAATCCAAACTTTGGCATTCTAGGCAGTGCCTATACGGTATAGGAAGCGACAGCTGAAAACCAACAGAGCTTCCTTTCTCCAGTAACACGGCATCTCAAAAAAAGAGGAGAGACTAGTTTACCATCAGAGATCAGAGAATTGCAGGTTTGACAAATGCTTTCACTAGTTTGGCTACTGCAAAAATTAATAGGCTTGAAAAATGATGGCAGATTATCATAAACTTAATTAGAAGATGACTTCAGCTGCAGTTGCCACTCCAGATGGAGTCTCCGTATTCAGCAAATTAAGACAGCCTTGGTATCCGATATGTGGCTTTAACCTACCAATGCTCTTTTCCTTTATACTAATCCAGATAGAACAAAAGTTAACAGGTTGTCTTACCCTGGCAAGGACAGAAATAAATCTACTGTCCTGCTTTAGGGAAATAAAGAATTTTTGTTCTATGTCACGATTTGCTCTGCAGAAACTTTGGCTGCCTCAATATTCCATACTACTTTTCCTTAATCCTGCTCTGATGACAGCAAGCTATTATGACTAGGAGAGTAAAAGAATTGAGAGATGAAGTGCCTTGGTAAGACACACATGTGAGACAGAATCAATAGGTAAATCCTCAAAAATACAGAGGCTTGCCATGTCAATAATGTTCCCCGAGGATTCAGGAATGTAAGAATATTCCTCCCAAAGTCAAAGAGAATTTAATATTCCTTATCTCTTTCCTACCAAGGAGACAAAAAGCTTTGTTGGCCTCTTTACACTTTGAAAGCAGCACATTCCACATTTTTATATAGAGCTCTTATCCATTTATAAGGTAAACTAAAAAGCTAATTAATAGCTTTGAGTAGCATTCAGAGCAAGTCTCTCCGGACGATTGAGGATAGAGTAGAGGAAGCTCTATACCTGACCTTTGAGACCCAGCAAACCAAGTGGTGCTAAAATGTCTGTTGCAGGTAAGAGGACACTAAAAAGTATCATTGGGAAGCCCTGATGGTAAAATTGCAGTCGAGACCTACAGATTTTTAAAAATTATCTTCTAGGCCAAGCATGGTGGCTCATGTCTGTAGTCTCAACACTTTAGGCTGAGATGGGAGGACTGCTTGAGACCAGTAGTTCCAGACCAGCCTGGGCAACATAGTGAGATTGTCTCTATAAAAAATTAAAAATTTGGTCAGGTGCAGTGGCTCACACTGATAATTCCAGAACTTTGGGAAGCCAAGGTGGACTGAGAGCTTGAGCCCAGGAGTTTGAGATTAGCCTGGGAAACATGGCAAAAGTTCATCTCTACAAAAAAAATACAAAATTAGCCAGGTGTGGTGGCACGTGTCCATGGTCCCACCTATTCAGAAGGCTGAGGTGGGAGAATCACTTGAGCCCAGGACGTCAAGGTAGCAGTGAGCCATGATCACACCACTGCACTCCAGCCTGGGACCCAGAGTGAGACCCTGTCTCAAGAAAAAAATGTAAAAATCAGCTGTGTTGTATCACACACCTGTAATTGCAGCTACTAAAGAGAGTCATTTGAGCCCAGGAGTTTGAAGCTGCAGTGACCTGTGATTGTGCCACTATACTCCAGCCTGAGCCACAGAGCATGACCCTGTTACAAAATAAATATATAAATAATGGTCTTTTGCACCTTCAGATACATTTTATTAGAAAACAAAGTTCAGATTATTTTTGTGCCATGCCTTCAAAGTCTAATCTTTGATTAGTTTATTTTCCTGATGGTTTGAAATAATACATTACTCAGTTGGGCACGGTGGCTCACGCCTGTAATCCTGGCACTTTGGGAGGCCAAGGCGGGTGGATCACTTGAGGTCAGGAGTTTAAGATCAGCCTGGCCAATATGGTGAAGTCCTATCTCTACTAAAAATATCAAAAAAACAAAAACAAAAACAAAAGAAAAAACAGAAATTAGCTGGGCTTGGTGGTGCATGCCTCCAATCCTAACTACTTGGGAAGCTAAAGTGGGAGGAAGGCTGGAACTCGGGAGGCAGAGGTTCCAGTGAGCCAAGATCATGCCACTGCACTCCAGCCTGGGTAACAGGGCGAGAATCCGTCTCAAAAGAAAAAAAAAAAGAACCCATTACTCAAACCAGACTCCATGTATAGCTACCAACTTTCTACCAGGACAATCTTGGTGTACTATTAATATCCAACAGAGGTTCTTGGTGTACTATTAGTATCAAACAGAGGCTATCTGGAAGACCAAGGAATACCAGGTAGCAATGCAGTCCAACCTGTCCAGTATGAAACAGATAACATGCGATCCCTTAGCTATAAGTTGAGGATATCCAGCTGCAATTCATCTTTAAGGAAAGTTGGCATATATTGGATGATAATTAACAGACTAAGTAGGCTGTAACGGATAGGTAGGTATTACAGTTATGCCTGTTTTTTCTTGCTTACCTATACTCATAGCCTCATGGAGAATATATTATGACTAGCTAACTGAGTAAAACAAATTATATCTAGTGACATACCAACACCAAAAGATGCAAAATGTTCCAGTATTTTAGTACCTTTCAGAGGTGGCCATGAAAGATAAAAGAGAAGCAAAACCTCAGCAGTGGACAGAATTCCTAGTAGTTTATTTGGTTTTCAACTTTGTTGAGAATAAGGGTTGGTCTCAATAATTGCCTAGCTGCCAATGGTTTGGCTCAATGTATGGACTTGGGAGAAGGACTAGAAGACTGATGTCACCTAGAATGGCTCTATGGCTTGAAAACATTTACATTTCCAACACAACTTAAAACGTAAATATGCACCAAATATCATGATTTCTAAAATTTAACCCCATATATTCCAAGTTTAATTCTTTTTCAGATAGAAAACACTTCTAAATATTCTAACAACTACTTTTACTCAACTGCTTTGCTTTGCTCCTTAAAGTGAATTCCTGCTGCTGTCAAATAGCACCTGGAAATCTTAACATTTAATGCTAACTTTTCTCTCTACAAATAGCATCAAGGAATTTACACAATTGAGCTCAGCATGACTTTTTTTCCCACGTGAATCTCTTCTTCCTATGCTTAATCATATTCATCTTTAATCAAGACTTTCTAGATGTTTCACTATCATACGCTTGTCAGCTTTTAATTCAAACTCCCTACAAACTGTAGTGCTATTATGATCACAGGATTACTATGATTCTGTTTATTCTGTTTTGTAAAATGCTCTGGAACTAGGTGTAACTAAGTACAGGTTAATATAGCTGGCTAGTCCATGATGCTCATGAGGCTGAGGCCACAGGTTTCTGTCTCCAGTTGTGTTTATTCTATATCATATAAAAACTACAGACATATCATGTTTCATTGTGCTTTACTTTATTGTGCCTTAAAGATACTGGAGTTAAACTGAAGGTCTGTGGCAACCCTACATCAAGCAACTCTACTGGTGTCATTTTCCCAACAGTATGCGTGCATTTTGTTAGCATTTTTAGCAATATTCATTAAGGTATGTAAATTGTTTTTGGCATAATGCTATTGCATACTTAATATACTACAGTAGTGTAAACATAACTTTTACATGCACTAGGAAACCAAAAATATCATGTGACTTACTTTACTGCAATATTTACTTTATTGCAATAGTTTGGAACTAAACCTGCAGTATCTCTGAGGTATGCCTGTACATCCTTAACTATATCCAGAAGCAGACTTAGCCTTGCTCAGGTTCCAGGGACGAAATGTTTTGTTCTTATCATATAGTACTAGAGTTCTTCAGAGATGGTTCTATACTCTTTAAAGGTCTGCACATTACTTTCAAGACAATACCCTAAATGTTTTTTAGCATGCACTAAGAAAAGTCTCAGATATCCAGCTCCTGCTCCAGTTTTATTTCTCAGCTGTCCCCTTCTCAGAATACTTACACCCCTCAATTGAATCACGGGAATATACTGGCAATTTCCTCAATGAGCTTTGGTCTTTAATGCTGGCTTTGGCATATACCTTTCCCTTGGCCTGTGATATCCTTCACTTCCTCCTCCTTTTTACTTAGGTAAGTTCACATATTGTCCTGCAAGAATCAGCTTAGTTGTTACCTCTTTGAAGGATTTCAAAGATTCACTCTCTCCTATCCTTCCCAGTTGCATTTGTCACCCTATCCCCAAATATAACCACCCTCTCCCCAAACACATACATCTATGCATGCATGTTGGGCTAAGGGGTCCTAAGTACTTATTTCTAAAGCACACATTGCTTCCATCATTTACAATGTATTGTACTATGTTAACATTTAACATCAACTTTTCTATCTTTATCTGTTTAGATGTTATAAATGTGAGCTCCCTGAAAGACCAGGAACTGCCTCTTTTATCTTTCTACCTGCAGTGCCCAGCAACTCGCTTGAAACACAGTTGTTAAATCACAATTATTAAACAGCTGGTTGAATAAAGGGCAAAATAATTGTTGCAGAGGTATTCAATGTGACCCAACCATGACTGGCAGGGCAGCGAAACCTCTGGGTTCCCCCCACATCATGAACTCACACTATATTTTTTGTTGTAACTTTAGGAAATTAAAGAGTACATGATATCAAGAGATGTGACTAACTATTCAAAGTTATAAACTCTTCTAATTGAAACATGTCACAGAAATACCAGGCTGTTAGAAAAAAAGCCAAGAAAACAATTATTTTAAAAAATTTCCTTCTAATCTGACTACATAATATTATGAATCTAAATTACAATTCTAAAAATGACTTAAGATTTCTTTTAGGGGACATTGGAGTTTTATTCACAAAATTGCTAAACAATTAAATGAAATGACATGTGTTCCTGCTAAAAGGCTGGTTTGGTTTAAAATACACAGAGTAGATATTTCAAATTCATTGCATTTGAAATATGCATGCATGTTCTAGCAGATATTTCAAATTCATTGCTTTAAATTCACTGAATTACCCTAAATAATGCAGCAATTTTTGAGGAAAAAATTAAAAAGATAGTTGGTATTCCTCAGAAAAACTCATAAAAACAAACTAGATAAATCTAGAATTAAATTTATCTATATATTTACCACCTTTAAAATAATATGAGGACAACTCAGTATCAACAATGACCAGAATTTCTTCTTTGTTCAACTATACTGTAACTGTAAGACTCTTGATAAATAATTCCCTATTAAATTTTGAAAGGAAGATTGTCCAAAATTACAATTTTAATTTCAATCAGTATTTTTGGAGACTGCCAGATTGCATTTTGGTTTTCCCTTTTTGCACTGCAGCCTCAAAATTGTCTCTAAGTAACAAGCTGGGGCCTCTATAGGCACCTCCTTATTGGTTTGCTTTCTCTCATGGATCATATCCCTGCCCTGCCCACTATCCAATGACTCAAAATGGTTGATTCTTACATTTTTTTCCTAGTGTTCTAATTATTTATGTCAGGAAAGCAAGTCCGTTAGCAGGCTGAGGTAGAGATTCCAACTCTTCTAAGAAATTTTAAACAAAATAGGAATAAGCTAGATCAGGCAACTTGGGCAATGTCACTCCCAAATGAGCTACAATTGGTTCTTGGAGTGATGGCAAAAATATCTTCACTATTATAATGTTTTATGGGTTACCAAAACATAACCCTACCTGACAAAAACGTATTCCTTTGTATGTATCATTTGTTAGATAGAAAATTTTTTAAGACTTAGGGGGTACATGTGCAGGTTTGTCACATGGATATATTGTGTGATGCCCAGGTTTGGGCTTCTACTGAACCCATCATGCAAATAGTGAACATAGTACCCTATTATATAGAAATCAAATTCAAATTAATGTATTTATTTAAATTAAATTCAAATGATCTCTGTAGGGGAGCAATAATGAAAAAAGGTTGAGAAACACTGATCTAGATAGTTTTACAAGTCATCTACTCAGGCTTAAAAAAACAGTAATTAAACAAATTGTTATAATACTATAGATTTAAAGGACTCATACATGCTGGGCACAGAAGCTCACATCTGTAATCCCAGCACTTAGAGGCCAAGGTAGGCTGACTGCTTGATCTCATGACTTCAAGACTAGCCTGGGAAACACGGCAAAACTCTTTCTACAAAAAGATTGAAAAAAAAAAATAGCCAGGAATGGTGGCACACAACCCTGTAGTCCCAGTTATTGGGGAAGCAGAGGTGGGAGAATCACTTGAGCCTGGGAAGTTGAGGCTACAGGGAGCCATGATAATGTCACTGCACTCCACCCTAGGTGACAGAGTAAGATCCTGTCTCAAAAAAAAATTCACACATGTATATTATTCATAGATGGTCAATGAAAATTTTTTCTGACATGCTATCTAACTGCTTGATATTTCTAGAGTACACACTAGGGTAATGTGTTTTCACATCTCTTTTGTCCTTCAATGTATACTTCATTGGTTCCATTTATTGGTTCTATTTATTATCATTAAAGGTTCAATTAAGCCAAATATCTCAATAAAACTCTCCTACTGGTGTCTGAGATTCTAAGTGGAGAAAATGGCTCTTACTCTTCCCAAAGTCTGCAGAGTAATATCCAAATGGATAAATGAAGTACCAAATCTGTGTTAGTTGAAGGTAACATAAAATCTGTGAACTTCAAACTCTTGAACCAGGACCCACACCATAAATACATTTTAAAAGTATATGTATTAAATTATGAGGGGAAAGAGTCATTAAATAATATCCTTCATATGTTCAACAACCATATTTTATATACAATTTTTTCCTAAGTATTCTTCATGGCAAATCACTTTTTTAGTGTTTGTCAAGACCTACTAAACTTGATTTCATGATCCATATGCAATTATCAAATCACTGTACCAATCTTGTCAGGCCATTTATAGATCCCTGAAATAGATACATATCTTAATGCTTCAGTGGTATTTGCTATAATGCTCTTTGTTTCTAACATCAACATGGAGATATCCTTTGTTTTCAATGTCCAAGACTTCAGTTCTAGTATAAAACCTTTTCTGGTCTGTTTAACAATCCCTTCCTGTGTGGCACCGTTTTGCATCTAGTTTCCACAGCACTTAACACACAATTTAATTCTTCAGTTTAAAAAATCTCCCCCAAATCACAGTCAGATGCTGATACTCCATTAGAATATCTATGATAAAAATATAGACAATATTAAGTATTGGTAGGTATGAAAAAACCGGAAAATATATAAATTGCTGACAGAAATGTACAATGGTATAACCATTTCAAAAAAGTTACCAAACTTGTAAAAATAGTTACAATATGACCTAGCAATTTAACTTGTACATTTCTATTTATTCAGAAGAAATAAAAACATGTATCCACACAATGACTTTTGTACACATATTCACATCAGCATTCTTCATATAGTAGTCAAAAGGTAGAAAGAACCCAAATGTCCATTAAGTGATGAACTGATAAATAAAATGTGGTACATCTATACAATATAATACCATTTGGCAATTGATACAGTTTGGATATTTGCCCTCACCCAACCTCATGCTGAGATGCAGTCTTCAATGTTGGAGGTGGGGCCTGTCCGCAGGCATTTGGGTCATGGGGTAGATCCCTCCTGGCTCGAGGCTGTCTTTGTAATAGTAAGTGAGTACTCCTGAAATCTGGTTTAAGTGTGTGGCACCTCCCCACTGACTCTCTCTTGCTCTTGCTTTCACCATCTGAAGTATTAGCTCCCACTTTGCCTTCCACCATGAGTAAAAGCTCCCTGAGGCCTCCCCAGAAGCCAAGAAGATGCTGGCACCATGCTTATTGGACCTGCAGAACTGTAAGGCAATTAAACCTCTTTTCTTTATAAATTACCCAGTCTCAGGTATTTCCTTAGAGCAACACAAGAATGGCCTAACACAGCAATAAATATAAATTCTACAACAAGGAAGAACCATCAAAATACTATGCTAAGTGAAAGAAACCAATAACAAGAAGCCACTGATATGGTTTGGCTCTGCATTCCCGCCAAATCTCATGTTGAATTGTAATCCCCCATGTTGGAGAAGGGACCTGGTGGGAGTTGACTGGATTATAGGGTGGAGTTCTCATGAATGAATTGGCACCACCCCCTCAGTGCTGTTCTCCAGATAGTGAGTGAGTTATCCTGAGATCTGCTTGTTTAAAAGTGTGGAAAAAATAGAGGCCCCGCGCGCAGAGCGAGGGCTTGCAGCTTCCCCGCCCCTCCCGCAACGCTCGACCCCAGGATTCTCCCGGCTCACCTGCTCGCCATGGCTGACAAGGAAGCAGCCTTTGACGACGCAGTGGAAGAACGGGTGATCAACGAGGAGTACAAAATATGGAAAAAGAACACTCTTTTTCTTTATGATTTGGTGATGACCCACGCTCTGGAGTGGCCCAGCCTAACTGCCCAGTGGCTTCCAGATGTAACCAGACCAGAAGGGAAAGATTTCAGCATTCATTGACTTGTGCTGGGGACACACACATCGGATGAACAAAACCATCTTGTGATAGCCAGTGTGCAACTCCCTAATGATGATGCTCAGTTTGATGCATCACACTACGACAGTGAGAAAGGAGAATTTGGAGGTTTTGGTTCAGTTAGTGGAAAAATTGAAATAGAAATCAAGGTCAACCATGAAGGAGAAGTAAACAGGGCTCATTATATGCCCCAGAACCCTTGTATCATTGCAACAAAGACTCCTTCCAGTGATGTTCTTGTCTTTGACTATACAAAACATCCTTCTAAAGCAGATCCTTCTGGAGAATGCAACCCAGATTTGCGTCACTGTGGACATCAGAGGGAAGGCTATGGGCTTTCTTGGAACCCAAATCTCAGTGGGCACTTGCTTACTGCTTCAGATGACCACACCATCTGCCTGTGGGACATCAGTGCCATTCCAAAGGAGGGAAAAGTGGTGGATGCGAAGACCATCTTTATAGGGCATACAGCAGTAGTAGAAGATGTTTCCTGGCATCTGCTCCATGAGTCTCTGTTTGGGTCAGTGGCTGATGATCAGAAACTTATGATTTGGGATACTTGTTCAAACAATACTTCCAAACCAAGCCACTCACAGTTGACGCTCACACTGCTGAAGTGAACTGCCTCTCTTTCAATCCTTATAAGGAGTTCATTATTGCCACAGGATCAGCTGACAAGACTGTTGCTTTGTGGGATCTGAGAAATCTGAAACTTAAGTTGCAATCCTTTAAATCACCTAAGGATGAAATATTCCAGGTTCAGTGGTCACCTCACAATGAGACTATTTTGGCTTCCAGTGGTACTGATCACAGACTGAATGTCTGGGATTTAAGTAAAATTGGAGAATAACAATCCCCAGAAGATGCGGAAGACGGGCCACCAGAGTTGTTGTTTTTTCATGGTGGTCACACTGTCAAGATATCTGATTTCTCCTGGAATCCCAATGAGCCTTGGGTGATTTGTTCTGTATCAGATGATAATATTATGCAAGTGTGGCAAATGGCAGAGAACATTTATAAAGATGAAGACTCTGAAGGAAGCGTGGATCCAGAAGGACAAGGGTCCTAGATATATATGTCTTTACTTCTTGTGATTTTAGACTCCCCTTTTTTCTTCTCAACCCTGAGAGTGATTTAACACTGGTTTTGAGACAGAGACTTTGTTCAGCTATCCCTCTATATAATAGGTACCACCAGTAACGCTATTAGCCCAAACAGTGGGTGTTTTCTAAATATTAATGGGGGAGGGGGGTTTGATTCAGCAAAGCCACAGACTTACATTGAAATTTTCTTCAGGAATTTTCTAGTAACAAATCCAGGTCTAAAGTAGCTACAGAGAGGGGAATATTATGTGTGATTATTTTTCTTATGCTATATCCCCAAGTTTTTCAGACTCATTTAAGTAAAGGCTAGAATGAATAAGGAATAGAGCCAAATGAGGTAGGTGTCTGAGCCAAGTATAAATACTGAAACTTGTCATTTTTATTCAGGAAATAGGGGAGATTCAAGTCATATAGATTCCTACTCAAATCCTGACACCTGACTTTGCAGGATGCACATTTTCATACATAGACCAGTTTCCTCTTGGTTTCTTCAGTTAAGTCAAAACTACACGTTCCTCTTTCCCCATATATTTTTGCTCATTAGTGTATTTCTTGAGCTGTTTTCATGTTGTTTCTTTCCTTTCTGTGAAATGGTGTTGTTTTTGTTTTGTTTTGTTTTTAACTTGGGACCACCAAGTTGTAAAAATGTATGTTTTTACCTGACAGTTATACCATAGGTAGACTGTCAAGTTGAGAAGAGTGAATCAATAACTTGTATTTGTTTTAAAAATAAAATTAATCCTTGATAAAAGTTGCTTTTTTTTTTTTTAGGAGTTAGTCCTTGACCACTAGTTTGATGCCATCTCCATTTTAGGTGACCGGTTTCACCAGCAGGCCTGTTACTCTCCAAAACTAACTGTGTAAGTGCTTAAAATGGAATAAATTGCTTTTCTACACTAAAAAAAAAAAAGTGTGTAGCACCTGCCCACTCTTTCTCTTCCTCCTGCTCTAGCCATGTGAAGTGCTGGCTCCCCATTTTTCTTCTGCCATATTGTAAGTTTCCTGAGGCCTCCCCAGAAGCAGAAGCTGCTATATGTCCTATATAGCCTATAGAACCATGAGCCAATTAAACTTCTTTTCTTTATAAACGAGCCAGTCTTGGGTATTTCTTTATAGCAGCGTGAAAATGGACTAACACGGCCACCTTTTGTATTGTTCCATTTATATGACAGGCGAGGAATAGGAAAATACAGAGAGAAAGTAGTAGTAGTTACTTGGATGCAGGTGTTGGGGAGTGACTGCTCATGGGTACAAGATTTCTTTTTTGGGTGGTGAGAATGTTCTAAAATTAAATTATTGTGATGGTTGTAGTACTCTTGAGTTATATACTATGAGTGAATTTTTTGATATGATACTGCTTATATCAAAAGTCATTCAGGAATTTACACCATGCCATCTATATTAGTAAGACCAGCTTAAATTTCAGCCTTTTTTGGGTTCCACCTAGTAATCAATATTAATCATGACCCCAAATTACCATTAAAGATTCAATTAAGCCAAGTATCTCAATAAAACTCTCCTACTTGTGTCTGAGACTCTAAGTGGAGACAATGGCTCTTACTATTCCCAAAGTCTACAGAGTAATATCTTAATGAACAAATGAAGTACCAAATCTGTGTTAGTTGAAGGCAACATAAAACCAATAAGATAGAATGCTGCCATCAAAAAGTTTAAAATTATTTGCTGAAGGGATAAACCTATGGGAAAGAAAATTATATAAAACACAATACTTAAGATTTAAAAACTACATCCATCATGCAGGCACTATTTAACACGAATTTAAGTCCCTTACTAATAGCAAAGATATACATTTGGTAAAAGAAAATCTGTTGATATGGAAGGGGGGACAAGGAAGTGCTAGGAAGGGAAGGGTGTGTCCCTTGCAAGGGCTCCATCCCCAGGCCTGTGCCCACGGACCTAAGTAAGAATAGGCACCCCTGTCTTTGCACCCAATGTCAATGCTGCATTTCCCAAAACCACCCTAGCCCTCCATGCCCCCATCCTGTGCCTATAAAAACCCTCCAGACCCTGGTAGGCAGGTACACAAGTGGCTGGATGTCAAGAATAACACATCACCAGCAGAAGATACAAATAGCTGGACAGCGAGAGTACACTGAGGGGAGCATGCTGGTGGGCAGCACACCTGCAGAAGAGCACACAACAGACACTGGCAGCCCACAGGCCAACAAGGGGCAGGATGAGGTGGAGTTTGACAGGGGCAGTCGGAGGAGAGCCCGGCCACTGAGTGGTCTGACTCCAGGGGAAAACCATCTCCCTTCTGGGTACCCCATCTGTTAAGAGCTATTTCCACTCAATAAAACCTTGTACTCATTCTTCAAGCCCACATGTGATTCGATTCTTCCAGTACACTAAGGCAAGAACCCTGGGATACAGCAAGCCCTCTGTCCTTGCCATAAGGCTGGGGTCTAATTGAGCTGACTAACACAAGCCGCCTATGGATGGCTAAACTAAAAGAGCACCCTGTGACATATGCCTACTGGGGCTTCAGTTGTAAACACTCATCCCTAGACACTGCCATGGGGTGGGAGACCCAAAGCCTGCCTGTCTGTATGATTCCATAGAGGTTTGATCGCACGCCCTGCAAAGGGGGGACAAGGGAACCTTTCCTGTTTCACTATTATGAAGAGTTGGAAACACATGTATTGCTTTCTGGAGGGCATTTTCTTCTGACAGTAAAGAATTTATAGAATTGGGACCATAGTCACTTGACAACATCCTAACAGAAATTTTTTAAAAAGTGAAGTATACCTCTTCCAACATTATTTATAAACAATATAAATTTTAGGGCAGCAGTTGGCTGACAAAACGTGCCTACGTTTGTATCAATACCTTATGCTCATATAGTAATTTGTGGTCTATACAGTACTTAACAGGAGCTAAGAATGTGGGCTCTGGTATTAGACTACCTGGTTCTAATTCTACCTCTTCCATTCACTAGCTGTGTGACTGTGGACAACTTATTTACATCTCTGATGCCTTTATTTGCTCATCTGTAAATCAGGAATTATAACAGCATCAACCTTATTGTAATTTTTTAAGATTAACTCAGTTAATGTTTTAAGTTCTTTGCACAGTGCTTCATAGTGTTGGTAAAAGTAATTATTACAGTTATCATATTAGCATTAATCAATACAATAACCCCCTGAGGTAGGTGAGGCTCAGAAAGGATAATTAGATCTGTATTTCTCATTTTTTATTTAGTGTTCTTGAGAAAAGGCCACAGAACTTCTAAATTTGTTTTCAGATTAATTTTGGACACAGTCTACTCTGTTAAACCGTACAAAAGGTTATGTTTTTACACCTGAGTTTTTATTAAACTCAATCAATAATTTGAAATAAATTTCATCTTTATTTGTTTTCTTGGTGTACCAAATTAAAACTCTGTGATAGTATATGCAAATAACATACTGTAATTGATAACATACCAAAGATTTGATTTTAGATTCAGCTTAAGGCCTGTTGAATGTGTATATACATAGGGTACATTTTTTGCCACATAAAAATTGGTGATCAGTTTTTATATTTGTTTTATGAAATAGAAAAGAACCAATGACTTTA
Source organism: Cacajao melanocephalus (assembly GCA_963573385.1). NCBI lineage: Eukaryota > Metazoa > Chordata > Mammalia > Primates > Pitheciidae > Cacajao > Cacajao melanocephalus. The sequence continues at coordinate 9,854 of CAUYLG010014986.1, read as the reverse complement.
GAAAGACAAAAAAAAAAAAAAAACCCAAACATAACTCCATTCTGGCCTGGAAAACATACATGGGTTTATATTGGGTAATGTTAACAGTACAGTTTGTTGGGGAGTATGTATCAATAAAGGCAAGAATGAGAACTAATTAGCTTTTACTTATGACATAAATTGGAGATGTGATATCAATTCTTTGAAGATAAAACAATAAGGAAGTTTCATTCCCATTTTGTGTGAAAAGACTTCAGGCATTCTAAGGATGTTTTATTTTTTCATTTTTATAATACCAAGTAACCAGACACTTCAAAAATAGATGGTTGAAATAGTAGCAATTTAGGATTATGAAGCAGTTAAGTGCCTCACAATGTTGATGTAATACAGCAATTATAGGCCTTTGTAATTCAGCCAAAATGCTTTGTTTTCTTGTTATTCATATTGAAACTACACAATAAGAATACCTCCTTATTTTCAAAGAAAAGGGCTTAAATTTTTAAAAATCTTTGCATTAATGTTTTGACCATTGTTATGAACTTACATTGAAATTTATTATTTTGTAACTAAAAATAAAATGAAATACTAAGGGGGAAAAGGTTGTATAACGTTAGAATTCTGATTAGCAATCACAGCTGCACCAGAATTAGTTTCTATAGCAACAGGAAGAAATAATGTGTTGAATTGCAATGCAATACAAGATTTTTTTTTCAGATTGCAATTCAAAAAGAATCTTTAAATAATTTTGTCTTAAAAGAGTTATTGATCTTTTATCCATCATAATTCTCTAATGGAACACACTTAATTATTCTTGTCTATTTTCCTGAATCCTGTTTTAGCTAATTTAAATTTAATATGTCCCAAAAAGGGCTGAAAATTTAATATACCTGAACAATAAGAATTTTAGCTACTGTATCATTTACATTTTAAAATAAAAAATGCATGGAATCACATTCTGTATGTTGTATAGATAGAAAGTAAATCTCAGGGGTAGTTCAGAACCTACAAGGAAAAGTCTTAGGAAGTGCTTTTCTGAATAAACTATGTTGTAGAACTAAGATTAAAAATGATAAGCAAATACTATTCCCTTGTGTGAATGTGTACTCTTGTACTCCCATGTCCAAATTGTGATTAAGAAACTGCACTACTATGAGTATTTGGAGTGTACATCTCCCTTACTTTAATAGAAAAAAAAGATGATAGTATAGGCTATTAAATGATGCCCATACTATTTCTAACAGTGAAAAATATTTCACCGCATCCTCTCCAGTTCTAGCTATTTTTGGCAACTAATTAAAAGCATATGCCTGAACCTTTTATGTATTTTGCCCTTATAATGAGATCTATTACTGTGGCTCACTCTGTGCCTCTGAGTTCCAAAGTATCTTTGGAGTTACCATGGATACCAGTGACAAGTATTCTCCCATAACTGTTCTATGTGTCTCATCAAACACAAGAAAACTGACATGGCAGGAATCAAGCCATCAAAACACTATGAATCTCTAATTGTTTATATCACTGTTCACACTTTTAAAAAATAGTATATATAAATCTCTTTAAACAAACCAGCTAACCAGCTAATTATTTTTAAAAATCTGAATAGGCATCAAATTATTGGATAGAAAATGGGTTATTTTTAAAAAGTTATAAACATTAAAATAAGCCAATATGACAATCTATCAGTGATTCAAAATAAAACCTGAAGCCAAACGTAAACTTGAGTTTTGAGTTCTTCTGTAATAAAAACTTCTAATTATATGAAAGACAATATACTATAGGAACATTTATATTACATAGCTCATAATAAAAAATTTCAGAAGAGGTCACTTATGAGAACACGCAGACTGTTCAAGGTTAAGTGCCGACTTGTAAAAAAAACATCATAGCAAGATGGAATAGAAGCTTTTTTATCAGTAAAAATTATTTGGATTATGTCAAAAATCATCTCATTCTACCTATGCTTTCTTCTTTCCTAGTGTTGCAATCAAACGTTTCTTCACTATTTAATATCTTTTACTACATATGAGATCTTTTTAAAATAACAGGAATTGAATATCAAACTCAGCTCCTACAAAAAATATTTTTCAACAACTCATTTTGTGACTTACCGTTTTAAAAATAGTGTAAATATGTATGAAGCAGTTAGGCAGACTTCTTGTCAGAGATATACAATGTTATTTTTTAAGACAAATGTACCCACATAAATCATAAGTTTCAGTCACTTCACATGACGTAACAATTCACAGGTATGATATTATTAAAAGTGGCTAGGCATGTCCTTTTAGTGAATATTTAGTTATGTTAAATTTTATGATTAAGATATGTATTACAATGTAGAAATACATATTACTCCTTCTACAAGGACTTATGACTTAGAGATCATATAGAGTGAATAAACATAAATATTCTTATTGTCTAATAAATATACTACTTACTAAAAGAAAGCCCTTTAATTTATAAACAGCACATATACTATACAAATTCAGTCTGATGTAGTGAATTTCACACAGAGCTTCCAACTCAACACTCATAATGCCTCAATTCTTCTATCTGTAGAGGGGGAAAGCATCTTTTGTAGTTTTGGAAAGATTATGAAACGTTTCTAAATAGAAACCATAAACATAGTTTAAAAAATGGGATTATTAGGCTTATATGAGAATTAGCTGAAGGGAAAATATTATAATACATGTCTGAAATTTTTATCAAGACTCACAGGGAATGTTTAGTATCTGCTTTTCCCCATCACAAAGGACTGTAGCAAAAGTCTAGGCCAAAAAAAAACAAAAACAAAAACAATTATACTCAACTATCTTTGTTGAATTGAGCTGACTAGCAGAGAAAATGTATCCATCTAAATCAGCTTCTCTCATGATTGCTACTGGAGACAATATCACGTTCTGTTAAGAGTGGTTTGGAGAAAAGCAGACGGACCCCATACTAAAAAGCACTCAGCTGACTTCAGTGTGCCTCTTCTGTGCCCACATACAACAAAGTGCAAGCCACTTAAAACTCCAAGTGCACCTGTCTTTCCCAGGAAATGGTAAACAACAGGCATTCATTTTAGTACCTATTTTGTGCCAAGCATTATGCAAGTTACTCAACTCCATAGGCCTTCAGAAGTAAACCTAATTTGTCAAGCTTTTATAACAGGGAAAAGGAAAATCAATAAAGAACATTGAACAGGGAGAGGAAAAACCTGAGTTTGAACCCACGGTCTGCTACTAAAAAGCAAAGTGAGTATTTAAACTCTCTGGGCTTTTGTCTATAAACTGAAGAGAACGAGCCAGATCACTAAGATCTTTGCAATTTTAACTAAAATGAATCCATAACATTTAACAGCTCCATCTTGAAAGTGGAATAGAATAAGGGATTAATTTTCTAAAAGTGCAAATTGCTATTGCTGCAATGGATTATAAAAGGGAACTAGAGAATCTCCTTTCTTGAAAGTCTAGTTACTCTAACAGAGTTTTACCTTTTCATATTTGAGATCCAGGCCTTCTTGCAAGACTACATAAGCTCTCAAGATCCCTAAGTATATGGTGACAGCACAAAGAAGAAGGAGATGGAGAGTGGGACACAAGAAGTTGTATGTGAAGGTTAAAACATGAAAAGAATGAAAACATTTTTTTCCTCCTCAGAATAAAATGTTTATGCTAAGTGATGCTTAAGTGACCACTATATTTTGCAGACATTTTACATTAATATGCTAGGATCTCATTAGTAAACTCAACTTTAATGTAAATAATGTTTTGCTCCAATGTTTCTAAATTCCTAAAGCTGTTCATAATGTGATCTTTCCTGAGGATATTCCTAGAGACATGCCATCAAATGCAGAAACCATCAAAAAATTTTGCACACTATATCGTGTTCCCAAAAGTCACATCATGGCAAAGGCAAAAAAAAAAAAAAAAAAAAAAAGGCATAACAGAGGAAAAAGAAAAGCACAGAAAAGTGAGGTAAATATAATTCAAACAAGAGAATAATTATAATAAATACTGCAATAAATACACATAAAGTAAATGTTTATGATACATACTTACAACTAAGAATAAAGACAGGTTGACTATTAAAGCATAAAAAAGATATACTTGACAAATACCAATTTTTAAGAGCTGTGTAAATATATTATAGCAAATAAAATAGTTTTTGAGCCCTTTCTGAAAAGACATAAATGTAAATGTATAAAGAAGGTTATTACCACAGAATGATATATGGGAGAATTCACCAGAAAGATGAATTTGTAAACATGTAAGTTCCTTATAATATAACGTTAAAATAATTAAAGAAAAACAGAAAGAATTCCAAGGAAAAAACTGAAAAAATCTATAATCATAGTGGAAGATATTATATATCTCTCCAACTGATTAAAAGGCAAAGCAGAAAGAATATTTAGGAAGGATACAGCAGATGAGTTGAACTCAATAAGCTCAACTGAAAGACATTCACAGAAACTTACAACTAAGAATTATTGAATGTGTACTCTTGCGATGGATACAATAGACATTGATCCCCCTGACACACACACATGAATACAGCAGCCACAAAAAGCAAGTCTTAACAAATTGCAAAAGTTGGTATTGCATAGATTTTGATAGCTGATCACAACACACTTAACTTAGAACTCAGAAACAAGAGTTTAAATATTTGGAATTTAAAATCCAAACCCAGCAACTGAAAAAAAATCATAATAGGAATTAGAAACATTATAAAAACAAACAAAAATAAAGACACTACATGTTAAAATGTGTTGTACATAATTAAAATGGTATTTTTAAAGGAATATATAGTCTTAATCCATGATAGAAGCCAGAAAAGACTGAAAATCAATGAAGTAAGCATCCAGCTCAAGAAGTTAAAGTACAAATCTAAACAAACAAAAACAGAAAAAATAAAGTAGAAAAAAGTTTTTTAAAAACCAATTCTATAGAGAGGATGAACAAAACTGAAACATTTCCTTGAAAGAACTGAAGAATTATTTTTTTAAAACTCTGAAAGAATTAAGTAAAGAAAATGCTATTGACAACTTAATCATAATTCTGAAAATGTATACAATAAAAAATTTTTGGAAAAATATAATTTACCAAAACTGACTCATAAAGAAATAGAGAATCCAATGACACCTACAACATTTAAGTATTAAATCAGTAAAAATTTACCTACAAAAGAACTCATAAGATACAAGTGATTTCATAGGTTGATTCTACCAAACAGAGAACAGATACTCTTAATCTTATATTATGGTCTAGAGAAATGAAAAAGAGAAAATAATCTAAAACTTGCTTTATAATTTTTGTAAAATCTTAATCCTAAAACTGAAAGATAGCAAGAGAAGAAAGTGTGGGTGTGTACAGTGTGTGTGTGTGTATAGGACATATAAATTATATATATATCACACTATTTTTTGGAAAGCTCCTTTAGGAAACCCTAAAGGGAACATGAGAGGTAATCAAAATACAGTGTGACAAATGAGGTTTTATTTCAGGAACACAAGGTTAGTTTAGCAAAGGGATATCTTTTAATGTAATTCACAACATGAACAGATTAAAAGATAAAATCCATGTGATTTCCAAAGATTAGAAAGAGAAAATAATAAAAATAAACATCAATTAATGATTATATATAGTTTTAGAAAACTAGGAACAAAAGGGAATTGCCTTAATTCAATAAGTGATCTCTTCCAAGTAACCAGAGAAAACATAGAGGGCAAACGTTAGAAGCATTCTCTTTAAAACAGGAACAAGAGGTACATTCACTGTTATTAAACATTGTATAAGAGTTCCTAGCCAAAGCTAGAGACAAATTGTTACAATTTATTAGAAATAATGAACAAGGCTGCTGAATAAGATACCTTTCCTAATAATTTGCTTGTAGAATCTCTTTCCTCTTCCAGAGAGACAACCATATCATTTCCAAGCAATGCCTGTTTTATTTCTTCCTTTTCAATCTTTACAACTCACATTTCTATATTATCAGCTTTTCCTAGGAACTCCACAAAAATGTGGGATACCACCTAACAGACTGCCAAAAATGCAAAAATCTGGCAAATGTAAGCAGTGATGAGGACATAAAAGATCAGTAAGAAAAGGCTGTTAATGGGAGGGTAAATTTTTAAAATAGGTATAAGATGCATGCATAAATGCCAAGTTCTATAATATGGTGACATATAAAGAGAGGTCTTCAAATCTATGTAATGTTTCATGTCCTAAGAAAAGTTATTAGAATATAGTTATATGAAGTTCTAACACGTGATACAATATGAATAACCTATTAAAACATCTGAAAACTGAAAAACATTGTTGAAAGAAATTAAAGAAGACTTAAACAACTGGACAAACATCTCGTGTTCATGAATTAGAAGACTTAATATTAAGATGACAATATTCTCCAAACTAATCTATAGATTCAACACAATCTCCATAAGAATCTCAGAGGAATTCTTCGTAAAAATTGTCAAGTTGATTCTAAAATTCATATGGAATTACAAGGATATCCAGAATAGCTACAACAATAAAGAAAAAGAAGACTACAGTAGGAAGACTCACACTTTATGACTTCAAGCTTGGTAAAAGCAACTGCAATCAAGAGAGTGTGGTACTGGCAAGAGGACAGACATGTCGATAACTGACATACAATTGACTGTCCAGAAATAAAACCGTATGTGTATGGTCAACTGACAAGGGTGCCAAGAGCATTCAACAGGGAAAGAATGGTCTTCAACAAATGGTGCTGAGGTGAGTGGTTAATTACACGCAAAAGAATGAAGTTAGACCCTTATTTTATACTATATATAGAAATTAACTCAAAATTAAATACCTAAATATGAGAGCTTAAACTATAAAACTCTTAAAAGAAAATGGAAAATTCTTTATGACACCAGATTGGGGAATTATTTCTTGGATATGACAAAACACAGGCAACAAAAGAACAGGAGATAAATTGAAATTCATCAAACACCTTTCATTGAGCACTGTATTCGTCCATTTTATGCTGCTAATAAAGACATACCTGAGACTAGGTAATTTACAAAGGAAAGAGATTTAACTAACTCACAGTTCATCATGGCTGGGGAGGCCTCAGGAAACTCACAATCCTGGTGGAAGGGGGAAGCAAACATGTTTTTCCTCACATGGCAGCAGCAAGGAGAAGTGCCGAGCAAAAGGGAGAAAAGCTTCTTATAAAACTATCAGCTCTCATGTGAACTCACTATCACAAGAACAGCATGAGGGTAACCGCCCCCATGATTAAATTATCTCCCACTAAGTTCCTCCCATGACACATGGGGATTACAGAAACTACAGTTCAAGATGAGATTTGGGTGGGGACACAGCCAAACCGTATCAAGCACTTTTGTGCATCAAAGTACACTACCAAGACAGTGAAAAGATAGCCCACACAATGGAAGAAAATATCAAACAACTCAAAACAACCCAATTCAAAAATGGGCAAAGGACTTGAATATACACTTCTCAGAATAAGAGAAACAAATGGCTAGTAAGCACATGAAAAGATGCCTAACACCATTAGTCATTAAGGAAATGAAAATCAAAACCACAGTGAGATACTAGTTTATACTCACTAGAATGGCTACCATTAAAAACAAAACAAAGAAAAAAATAAGTGTTGGTGAGTATGTGGAGGAATTGGAATCCTCATGCATTGCTGGTAAAACGTAAAAGGGTTTAGCCACTGCAGAAATCAGTTTGGGACTTCCGAAGAAAGTTAAACACAGAATTAGTATGTGACCCAGCGGTTATATTCCTAGGTATACGCCCAAAATAACTAGAAACAGCAACTCAATCAGACACTTTCACACCAATGTTTATAGCAGTATTATTCACAATAGCCAAAAGGTAGAAGCAACTCAAGAATACATCAGAGGATGAATGGATAGGCAAAATGTGGTAAATACATAGAGCAGAATATTATTCAGCCACCAAAAGAAATGAAGTTCTGATACCTAGTACAATTTGAATGAACCTTGAAGCCTTTATGCTAAGTGAAATAAACCAAACACAGAAGGACAAATATTGTATGATTCCATTTACATGAGTTATTTATAACATGGTGGAAGGAGGAAGCAAACAGAACATAAAATAGTGGTTACCAAGGACTAAGGGGAAGAGAGAATGAGGTGTTATTTTTTAGTTTAGCTTAAGGAACCTACAGTCCTCCGCTCTACCAACTGAGCTATCGAAGGACCCATGGAGTTATTTTTTTAATAGGCAGAGTTTCTATTTGGGATGATGAAAAAGTTCTGGAAATAGATAATGATGATGGTTGCACAACATTGTCAATGTACTTAGTGTCAAAGACCAGCACACTTAAAAATGGTTAAGATGGTAAATTTTATTTTTTACATATTTTAGCACAATTAAAAGAAACATACAACAGATTTTAAAAGAATGAAATTCTGATACGTGCCATAACATGAATGAACTTTGAAAACTTTATGCTAAGTGAAATAAGCCAGACACAAAAAGGCATATATTATATGATTTAAGTTATATGAGGTCCCACTTATATGGGATAAATTGTATGCTATGCACATAATTTTACCACAATAAAAAATTAAATAGAAAAATTCACTAGTGTGAGAGAATTAAAAATCAGCTTTCAAGTGATTTGGAGAAATGGATCATGAAAATATGAAAGCATTGTCAACTAGGCTTTTAAAGAGATATATAAGGAATGGAACTAGGGTGTTAGAGTAATTTAAAAGATTAGAAGGCTGTTATATCTCAAGTTGATTTTTTAAAAAAACACTAAAAAAAAATTAAGATTAGAGGGAGGATACTCTTCATATAGGGAGACCCAGGAGTGTTTAAGAATAGAAGGTGAATTATGGAGAAAAAAGAAGTCCGTCACACAATAAAAAAGAATAAGTGATTGCTGATAAACAATTCCAACTGTGGACAAATGAGAAAGCAGTTAAGGCACAAGAGAAGTATCTGACCTCTAGAATACGACAATGAAATAATGAATAAAAACCAAAGAATATTTTGAAATGGAAAGGAGGGGCATCCAAAAACTTCAAAATGGTAATTAAAATCTGCATTAAAAGTAATCAAGAAACACTCAACATAAATTCAATGTGATCTCATTCAAAATAGGACCAGAATTATTCTGAAATTCAACTGAACAAATTATTGTATAAGAATAACCATAAAAGATTTGACAGGGAATATGATGTTACAGCATTATACACTGTAATACAGAAATTAATTGGAAAACAATAAAGTTCAGAAAAAGATACAAGTCCAAAAAGGAATATACGATAAAAGCAATATAGTTTTCAAATCAGTGATTAAAAAACTAGGGTTTCCAGCAAATAACATAGTGATAAACAGCAGCAATTTGGAAAATAATAATGCTAGATCTCCACTTGAGTTCTTTCAACAAAAATCAAAGCGAGATCAAAGATTTATAGGTAACAGAGAGATCCAAGATGGCCGATTAACAACAGCTCAGGATTGTAGCTCCCGGTGAAAGCGCAGAGAGCGAGTGGACGCCGCACTTTCAGACGAATTTTTGTTGCCCACAGACTAGGAGATTCCCGGTGGAGGAGCCACACGGGTGGCCAGCGCGACTTTTTTGGCCGGCGCGGCTATTTTGCCGGCGCCCCGGCACGGCGCTTCTCGGCGCGGAGTATACCGGATGGGGTGCCCTTTGAGTCCCGCTCGGCTGGTCCCATCCCCACAAGGAGAACAGCAATTGGAAGCGCTTGAGGACAGAGAGTTTCACAGTAAGCACAGCTGAACCGGGAAGGTCCAGCTGTGCGGGGAAGGGGCATCCGCCAAAGGAAAACTAAGAAACAGAAAAAACTTCATCACCGGGCGGAGAGATCCAAAATGGCCAATTAACAACAGCTCAGGATT
>CAUYLG010014985.1:0-42629 GCA_963573385.1 Cacajao melanocephalus | reverse complement strand
CATAAATTAGAAAACCTAGAAGAAATGGATAAATTCCTCAATACACACACCCTCCCAAAGACTGAACCAGGAAGAAACTGAATGCCTGAGCAACCTGGTGGGAAAGAAGTCTTCATGGAACAAGCTGGAGGTGACCATACGGAAAATATTGAGGATGTCAGGCACTCTACAGATACCAGAAATTGTCCAAAACATGTCATTGAGGAGCCCATCCAGATGATAAACTTAAGTTAAGCTTTCAAAAACTCTTATCACTACCGTTGATTCTAGTCCCAGTTGGTGGACCGACTAAGTGATCCCTGCCATCTCAGCAGTGGCCATCACCTTAATGTATCACCTGTACATGGTGGAAGAGTGAATACCTCCCCAGAAAGCAGCGCAGGAAAAGCCTGCTTCGGATGCAGGAGAAAAGAAGCCAATGATAACTGCTTCAACTGACAGAAATCTTCACTTGAAAAACTAATTTTAACGTCTCTTTCTCTTTCTTCCAACATTAGAAACTGTCCTTGCTGCTCTTGAATTTTTTGAGTGTGCCTTTTTATTCATCTACTTTATTTTGATGTTTTCTTACTATATAATTTACTTTTTATAAGCATGAACTTTTTAAAATATATCTGGCTTTTAAAGTAAAAATAAATAACAAGTTCTTAAATGATAAATAGCCTACCAACCAAAAAAAGCCCAGGACCAGATAGTTTCACAGCTGAATTCTACCAGATATAAAAGAAGAGCTGGTACCATTTATACTGAAACTATTCCAAAGAGTTGAAAAAGAGGGACTTCTCTTTAACTCATTCTATAAAGCCAGTATCATTCTGATACCAAAACCTGGCAGAGACACAACAAAAAAGAAAACTTCAGGCCAATATCCCTGAGGAATATTGATGCAAAAATCCTCGACAGAATACTGGCAAACCGAATCTAGGAACACATCAAAAAACTTACCCACAATGATTACGTAGGCTTCATTCCCAGGATGCAAGGTTGGTTCAACATATGCAAACGAATAACTGTGATTCATCACACAAACAGAACTAAAGACAGAAACTACATGATATTCTCAATGGATGCAGAAAAGGCTTTCAACAATATTCAACATCACTTTATATTAAAACTTTCAATAAACTAAGTATTGAAGGAACATACCTCAAAATAATAAGAGCCATGCATGAGAAACCCACAGCCGACATCATGCCGAGAGGGCAAAATCTGGAAATGTTTCCCTTGAAAACTGACACTAGACAAAAATGCCCTCTCTCACCACTCCTATTCAACATAGCATTGGAAGTTCTGGCCTGGCCAGGGAAATCAGGCAAGAGAGAGAAATAAAGGGCATCCAAACAGGAAGAAAGGAAGACAAACTGCAGATGGCATGATTCTATATCTAGATGATTCTATAGATAGAAAACCCCATTGTCTCAGCCCAAAAGCTTCTTAATCATATAAGCACCTTCTGCAAAGTCTCAGGATATGAAGTCAATGTGCAAAAATTCCTAGCATTCCTATACACCAACAACAGTTACGTTGAGAGCCAAATCAGGAACATCATCCTGTTCACAATTGCCACAAAAAGAATAAAATACCTGAGAATACAGCTAATCGGGCAGATGAAAGAGAAAGAACAAGGAGAAGTACAAACCACTGTTCAAAAGATGGCACAAACAAATGGAAAAATATTCTATGCTCATGGATAGGAAGAATCAATATTCTTTAAACTGCCATAACTGCCCAAAGCAATTTATAGATTCAATGCTATTCCTATTAAACTATGATTGACATTCTTCACAGAACTAGAAAAAACTAATTTGAAATTCATATGAAACCAAAAAAGAGCCCAAATAGCCAAGGTAATCCTAAGCAAAAATAACAAAACTAGAGGCGTCACACTGCCTGACTTCAAACTATGCTGCAGGACTACAATAACCAACATCATGGTACTGGTACAAGAACAGACACATAGATCAATGGAATGGAATAGAGAACCCAGAAATAAGACTGCACACCTACAGTTATCTGATCTTCAACAAATCTGACAAAAACAAGCAATGAGAACAGAATTCCTTATTCAACAAATGGTGCTGTCTAGTCACCTGCAGAACATTGAAACTGTATCCCTTTCTTACATCATATATAAAAATTAACTCAAGATGGATTAAAGACTTAAATGTAAAACCCAAAACTATAAAAACCCTGGGAGACGGCCTAGGCAATACCATTCAGGACATAGGTATGAGTAAAGGTTTTATGATGAAAGAGCCAAAAACAATTGCAACAAAAGTAAAAATTGATAAATGGGACCCAATTAAGCTAAAGGGCTTCTGCACAGCAAAAAAAACTATCCACAGGGTAAACAGACAACCTACAGAATGGAAGAAAAATTTTGCAAGTTATGCATCTGACAATGGTATAATATCCAGCATCTATAAGGAACTTAAACAAATTTACAAGAAAAAAAACAACCCTATTAAAAAGTGGGCAAAGGACATGAACAGTCACTTTTCAAAAGAAGGCATACATGTGGCCAAAAATCATATGAATCAAAAAAACTCAACATCACTAATCATTACAGAAACGCAAATCAAAACCACAATGACATACCATCTCACTGCAGTCAGAATGGCTATTATCAAAAAGTCAAACAACACATGCTGGTGAGGTTGCAGAGGAAAAGGAATGCTTTTACACAGTTGGTGGGAGTGTAAATTAGTTCAACCATTGTGCAGCCATTCCTCGAAGACCTAAAGACAGAAATGCCATTAGATCCACCAATCTCATTACAAGACATATACCCAAAGAAATGTAAGTCATTCTATTGTAAAGACACATGCATGTATATGTTTCTTGTAGCACTGTTCACAATAGCAACAACATGGAATCAACGTAAATACCCATAAGTGATAGACTGGATGAAGAAAATGTGGTACATATACACCATGATATACTATGCAGCCATAAAAAAGGAACGATATCTGCCAGGTGTGGTGGCTCACACCTGTAATCCCAGCACTTCGGGAGGCCAAGCTGGGTGGATCACCTGAGGTCAGGAGTTCGAGACCAGTCTGGCTGGCCAACATGGTGAAACTTTGTCTCTACTAAAAATACAAAAATTAGCTGAGGGTGGTGGTGGGTGCCTGTGATCCCAGGTACTTGGGAGGCTGAGGCAGGAGAATTGCTTGAACCCGGGAGGCAGAGGTTGCAGTGAGCCGAGATTGCACCACTGCACTCCAGCCTGGGCAACAGAGTGAGACTCTGTCTTAGGAAAAAAAAAAAGAATAATATTATATTCTTTGCAGGGACATGGATGAAGCTGGAGGCCATCATTCTTAGCAAATAAGGTTGGAACAGAAAATCAAACACTACACCTTCTCACTTATAAGTGGAAGCTAAATGATGAGAACAAATGGATACATAGAGGGGAACAACACATACTATCAGAGAGTGAGGAAAATAACTACTGTTACTAGGCTTAATACCTGGGTAATAAAATAATCTGTATAAAAACTTCCATGACACATGTTTACTTATATAACAAACCTACACATAAACCCCTGAACTTAATAAAATTATTTGAAAAAGAATTAAGCATTTAAAAAGTCTGCTTTAAACAGTTGGGTGGCTTACCAATCTGGAATTATTCCTCTGCAAACCTTGCATAAAACTCCCTAAGATATTTTAAAATTCTTTATAATGAATGGATTGAGGCCAGTTGATGATAATAAATATCCTTTGTCCTGTGGTCTTTTCCTTTCTTTTTGGAAGGGCTCAGTCTTCCAAATTTAACCCTGCTTTAAGATATTGTGAGTTCAGTGATCTAGGAATACTCTAAAATCCTCTAGAAAACCTGAAGCAATTTTTTTTTTCTTTTTGAGTTTGCTGCAGTTGGTGGTTCATGGCCGTTGTTGATCATGGATAGTTTCAAGGTCAATGCTGTCTCCAGGCCGGGACCGCAGTGTCCACTGACAAAGGTGCAGGGAACTTGACCTCTGTCTGAGGACAACATCAAACTGTTCTCCTGAGGGGACCAGATACCCAAAGGACCTTGCCTCTATTCTTCTTATACTGTGAAAATGATTATCTCATCTAAATAAACAAATGAGGTTATGTTTCACATCCTCATTAACCTTTTCCTTTGCCTCAAGGCCTCTTTGTAAATTGATAAAAGCCAACAGGGAAATGAAAGCAAATTGTGTCTTTGTTCTAACCAGCTAAGGACACTCTTCCAGTCCTTTGCTTAAAGCTACTATTCCTTAGCAAGCAGTCCAAGGTGTCCTCAATTCAAGTGGAAATGTATTTATCTTCTTAAGTATTTTTATTGGCTTTGCGCTGGCTATATTCCTTCTGGACCATGACAGTGGGGGATTTATAGGTCTGTAGGATTCAGATATTATACTCTTAATTAACCTCTGTTCAATGTGTTTTTGCATGTCTTTGACATTAGGCAATGAACATGGCTTAGATTTCTCTGGGAAAAATGTTATTCTCTTCTGTCCTGTGTTGCTCACAGCCTGAAGACAACTTAAATCCCATCCCTGAAGTATTCTTTTCCATGTGTCCTTTTCCTTCCACTGTTCATTACTGAGGAGCTATCAAAATAAAACTCTCAGACCCCATTTGGTTGGGAGGACTTTATACATACCACCCCAGAAGATTAATTACTATGTACCATTACTGCCTGCCTTTGTTCAACCTTCGTCTTTCTGTGGTATCTGCACATGGGAGGCGAAGATGAAGAGTAGTTAGGTATTCATTTCTGCATGCTGCTCGCCATACTGGGCTGGAACTCTGAAAAGAACCCTGGGGACAGACCTGAGCCTTCCATCCGGAACCTCTGAGTCTTCTTGTTTATAACCCTCCCTTCCCTGGGGATTTCCCATCATGCCTTCCTCCATCCTTGGAGCAGATGCTGCTGATGCTGTGCTCAGATCCTTTGTTACCATTCATGCATGTTGCTTCCTGCCCTAGGTTTCCTCTGGCGAGGGAGACATGCTCGGCCCACATGCAGGGCAGGCCAAAAGTGATGGGAGGTTAATGCCTCGGGAGAGATTTCAACGATAAGTAAAAGTTGATAGATAAGTGTCCCAGCTTCTCTCACCCCCTGTCGGGACAATGCTGAGGTAGATTCTACCTAACCTCCCAGAGGTCTTCATGGATGAAGTTCCGGTTCCCCATGAGTGACCTGCTCACGAAGGCACACTACATTGGCTGCCTTCCCTTCCATGTTACACCCCTCTCCTGTAGCAGTCTTTGCTGGTATCACCTCTCATAAAATCTTATTCTCAAATCTTTGCTTCATGGTCGGCTTCTGTGGGAAGCAACCTAAGAAAACAACTGAGGAATGGACGCTGTCTCCATCAGCCCTGACATTCCCCAGCTCCTGCTTCTGTGCCCACCCTACATGCCATCTCCCTTCTTATCATCCATGTTCTCTCCCTTACAGATGACCACGGAGGCACGGTTAGGTGGGTTTTGCTCCTTAAGCTAAACGGACCCAGCCTATCCTGCCTTTACCTTAGGCTGTGGCTCAGCTCTCTGTCATTTACTGTCAAGAACACATCTGTTACTTGTGACCCACTATCTGGTACCTTGAGTTCCAATCTTATGTTTTCAGAGGCACTTCACTTGAGGACCTACCTGATGGTCTGGGAAGAATAAAATGTGGGTTGGCTTGGTGTGACCTTACTGTGGTAGGACTCAGGGAGAACTCAGCTCTCCTGCCGCTTTCCTGCTTTCCTTGAGTAAGATAGCCTTTTCTTCTTCATGATAGAAGATCCACGTGGATCTCTGTGTTGAGATTCAGCTGTTGGTTCACCTATTGCTTCTTAAGTGAATTTGTGATAAGTAGAATAAAGGTTTCTATCCATCCCCAAGATGTCCACAACGCCGTCCCTAGAACCCATAGTGTGTTATATGGTGTGGCAGGAAAAGCTAAGGAAGCAAAATCAGCTTGCAAACCAATCAACCTTGAAATGTGCAGATTAACCTGCGTAAGCCCCGAGAGCCCAGTGTAATCACAAGGGTTTTTAAATGTGGAAGAAAAGGAAGAGGAGAAAAGGTGGAGTGATACAATGTAGGAACACAACCCATTGTTGCTGGTTCTGGAGGTAGAAAGGGGTGACCAGCCAAGAAAGATAGTGGCCTTGTGAGGCTGGAAATACCAACGAGAAGGATTGTCTCTGAGAGCCTTGAGAAAGAAATGCAGTCCTGCCATTATCTTGATTTTAGCTCAGCAAGACTCCTTTTGAATTTATGAATGACAGAATGTAATTTGTGTTGTTTTAAGCCCTTGAGTTTGTGGTAACTGGTTATAGCAGCTGCAGACGCTGAATACCGGCTTGGTAAGGGGTTCTCCTGCACTGCTACCTGAAGCTGGAAGCTTCCATGGCCGCTCTCATCTGACCTGCTGTCTCCACACTGGCACTAGCTACTCAGACTTGGCAAGTGTCACCAGCATGTCTGTAAGATTTTTTCTTCCTTACTCTTTCTGTGGATATTTGGTTTCTTTCTGTCCCTACCTCTTTGACCAGCTTTAAAAACAGAAGATGGAGAGAATCTGGTCAGATTTTATCTCCTTAGGTGAAGGACAGAGTTTTAGACTTGAAATATCTCTATATTTTACTTGGTCTAAGTGGAGCTGGTATGCATTTTCTGAATCAGATCATCATCTGGCCAGGGCTTTCTCTGCAAAAGTCCCTAGCCTTTAGTATGTTACATCAGCTAAACATATTTTATTCAGCCTTCTGGTGATCACAAGTATCTGGTAATCACAAGAGAAAAGGATGCCCTAATTGCCTCCAAGCCATTTTTGAAGGACACTGGTACCCGTCTGTGCACTGATCAGACATTCCACCAACCTCAATTTTAATCCTGACTATACGAGTTCCGTCCTCAAGACATGTCTTTGCTATCGTCCTATCCCAGTGACACATCCTGGTGATGAGGTCTCCAGGCTGATTGGAAAGAGCCCTAACTCTAGGTAGGATTCCACTTCTGAATGTGATGGATCAGTTAGGATCAGGCTGCCTCTCTCCTGGGACAAACCATTACTTGTCAAAAAAGTGGATCAGAGAATGCGGACAATGAGGGATGACGGAAGGGGGATTTTTGAACATAACATTCCAGTCCCTCTACTTTTCATTCCGGGGTCTCATTTTAGGGTCAACGGACTGGGTTACAACCAGCTGCAGACTAAACACGACTCAGTGTTTTAATCTGGTCTTGATGAAGTTGCCCCTTGTCTCTGAGTTCTGACCAAGGTGATAGCTCCCCCTACCTGAGTGAAATGTCCACCCTCTGTCCCCATGCACCACTCTCCCAGCAGTCCTAGCAAGTTGGTCAAGGCCTAGGTTCCCTTTGGAGATGATTTTGTTTCATGGGACTTTTTGGTATTTTGATGGAACGGTCATTCCTTGGAGGAGAGCAGGTGGTCTGCCTTGGGTCTTCTGATCCTGTATTCCTAATAACTGCATCTTCCACGTGCACACTCCTAATATGGGTGAAGAAAACCACACTTCCAATCTGTACATTCAAGTCTTCCTTCCCTCTTGTAGTCAGATCTCTACTGCAGCTAGGGGCCACTGAACACAGCTTCCTTTGCCATCAGCCCTGGCCTCACGTCCAGCTACAAAAGGGGTTACTAGAGTAGCTGTGATTCATGCCGATTATTACTCTTTCTATCCAACCCCCTTGGAATATTATATGAAAGTCTTGGTGAGAGCTAATTGTTAAGTTTTGAGAAAGGAGGATAATCTTACTAACATCTCCTGCATGATAAGCAGCTGATGGAAATTTGTGTGTCTTTTCTGTTAGGGACTTTCATCTGGAAAAAGGAGGGGATGGAGACTGCCTAGTGAAAAGAGTGGAGGATTTCTATGTAGACCTCCAGCTCCACTTACCACTCACCACTTGGCCTCTGCCTTCTCTGACATGCTCGTTCCCCCAAAGGCTGGCCTGTGACGACTGTGGGGACTACTCAGCAGGCTCTCTTATCCTCAGACTTCTAGGTGGCTTTGATTAACGGTGAACACGAGAAGGAGGGCTGAGGACAAGAGCAGAGTGGGGCAGAGCATTTCACTCCCCAGGTCTCTCCCTGAAAGGTTGCCTCTGTCTAAAGCCAGCACTCCTGTGGGGTGTGCCGCTCCTATAAGCAGGTGCTCCAGCTCTGTAGCTGCTCTTTTCTGTTCCCCAACCCCAGGCCAAAGCAGGTAACATCTCCCCAGCTGAACCAACCTTTATGAGTTTTCTACACCTTGTAAATAGCCCATTATTAAATTTTCCTTCATTAACCCTTGTGGATGCCATCTGTTTCCTGCTGGGACCCTAATGATACATAGTTCTTTCCAATGTGGCAGGTCAGTGACGTTTCCTTACTAGAAATAGACATTTATTCTGGATGTGGATTTTTCTTCTTTGATTATGAAGCTTTTTCCAGCATCAGTATCTGTGAATTTATACAATATCTTTTTTACTGCCGTTGGATACCATTCTGTGTTGCTTCTGACCAGGGAATCTCTTTTACAAGAATACAGGTCCAGGCCAGGAGCAGTGGTCCACGCCTGTAATCCCAGCACTTTGAGAGGCCAAGGCAGATGGATCACTGGAGGTCAGGAGCTTGAGACCAGCCTGGCCAACATGGTGAAACCTTATCTCTACTAAAAATACCAAAATTAGTGAGGCACGGTGGCATGTGCCTGTAATCCCAGCTGCTAGGGAGGCTGAGACAGGAGAATCACTTGAACCTGGGAGGCGGAGTTTGCAGTGAGCCAAGATAGTGCCACTGCACTCCATCCTGCACCCTGCACAACAGAGAGAGACTCCGTCTCAAAAAAAGAAAAAAGAAAAGAAAGAAAGAAAATAGATTGATTGGGCATCATTATTGCCATGTACCTCTCACCCTAAAAAGTTGTCCTGAAAAAATGCTGAAATAACCTGTTTAAGACTCCGTTAATGCAACAGCCATGTGACAAAAACCTTGAGGGCTGGTGGGTTACCCTACCCAATGACCCGTGTGCCCTAGACCAGTAACCAATATATAGTACAGGTTCTCTCATAGCTGAAACTCACATTTAGGAGCCAAGGGATGGCAGCAGGAATGGATTATCTCTATTTCTGCTAATGATCTACTCAGAGAATTCTTGCTTCAGTCCAGAAAATTCAGCTCTGCTATTTTAGGGGTCTAAAGAGAGAGGGTTAATTCAACCAGAAGACACAGTGGCCCTGGTCCTGAATTGGAAACATGAATGTAGCCACTGAAACGATGGGCAAACTAGTGATTCCTTTTTTTTGGTCCTGATGTGGGTCCTGGTTATCAACAGAAATAAGGTTGCTGCTTCTTTGTGGTGAGGACTCTGTCTGGGACCCAGTGGATTTTCTGAGAAATCTCCTAGAACTCTCGTATTTAGCAATAAAAGCAAACAGATTTCTGCAATCAAATTAGCCAGAAATAGTAATCACTCAGACTCTTTAGTAATAAAAGTTTGGGTCACTACAAAGGCCGCCGAAGTGCTGGCTGAAGACAAAAGAACATGGAATGGGTAGCAACAGAAATAAGTATCTAAGTATCAACTCTAGTCTTGTGGCTAAAACAGAAACAAACATTATAGTAGAAATGCTAATTTTCTTCTTTGTATTCTTGTGCTTGTATTTGTAACATTACCAGTAATAAGTCATATTCATGACATGCACCCTCGTATGATGTGTTGAGAATAGCGCTTCAGCTCTGTCGTCTCCCCACAGACTCAACCCCTGTCTAATCCTGAAAAAAACAGCAGACAAACCCAGAATGAGAGGCATTCTACAAAATTCATGATCAGTACTTCTCAATGTCAAGGTCAACAAAAACAAGGAAAGTCTGAGAAATTGTAGCAGAGCAGAGAAGGCAAAGGAGAGATGATGGTTAAATATAACATGGTGTCCTGGATGGGATCTTGGGACAGAAAAAGAACATTAAAGAAAAACTAAAGAAATTTGAACAAAAAGTATGGGGTTTAATGAACAATGATACACTAGTATTGATTGATTCATGTGACACATATGTCCTGTTAAGGTAAGATGTCAATAATAGAGGAAACAGGGTGTGGGCTATATGGGAACTCTCTGTACTATCTTCACAACTTTTCTAGAAGTCAAAAAGTACTCTAAAAGAAAAAACCCTTCTTGTTCAATGATATGTACATATACAAGGACATTTATTAAAAATAGTAGCATGTATTCCTTTTGGGAAAGGAGAATAATAGTGATTATAAGAAGAAAGTGCAAAACAATGAATGAATGAATCAATCAATCAATAGAAATAAGAGGAGGGCATTGCACAGAGCAGCAATGACACTGTGCATGATTGAACTGAATGCTCATCAGCTCAACTTTTGTACCAAAATATGGAACTTCTGGGGGGCTAGGGGTAAGATTAGACATTTTCACACTTCCTCTTCAACACTCCAGTAGCTATAATTTCAGCTGTTTTAAACTTTGAGATACAAGTAAATAAAAGTAGTGTCAGTTTTGAGTTTTCTTGTACCACCAAAGCCACAGTGCAGGGTGCACTGAAACGTCACTGCTTTAGCTTCACTTAACTTCACCTTTTTTTTTTTTATAGCTATAATTAGATTTACTACTTCTCACATTGCTGCTAACTGCAGCCACTCAGGGCAGGTGCAGGCATGGGTGGAGTGATGGAAGAAGAGTGGTGATTCCTGAAAGATATTTGTGTGAGACACTGTCCACGTTGAACCCAGTATAAAGCAATGGTACGTAGGTCAGCATTTAAAATTCAGTGCTAGCAAAGGAAACTAGCATCAACATGAACAGACCACCTAAAGAATGGGAGAAAACGTTTGCAATCTACCCATCTGACAAAGGGCTAATATCCTGAATCGACAAAGAACTTAAATAAATTTACAAGAAAAAAACCAACCCCATCAAAAAGTGAGCAAAGGATATGAACAGACACTTCTTAAAAGACATTTATGTGGCCAAGAAACGTGTGAAAAAAAGCTCATCATCACTGATCATTAGAGAAATGCAAATCAAAACCACAAGGAGAAACCATCTCATGCCAGTCAGAATGGTGATTAGTAAAACGTCCAGAAACAGTAGATGCTGGCAAGGCTGTGGAGAAATAGGCACGCTTCTACACTTTTGGTGGGAAAGTAAATTAGTTCAACCGTTGTAGAAGACAGTGTGGCAATTCCTCAAGGATCTAGAACCAGAAATACCATTTGACCCAGCAATCCTCTTATTGGGTATATACCTGAAGGAATATAAATCATTCTACTGTAAAAACACATGCACACATTTGATTATTGCAGCACTATTTACAATAGCAAAGACATGGAACCAACCTAGATGCCCATCAGTGATAGACTGGATAAAGAAAATGTGGTACATATATACCATGAAACACTAAGCAGCCATAAAAAAGAATGAGATCATGTCCTCTGCAGGGGCATGGTTGAAGCTGGAAGTCATTATCCTCTGCAAACTAACACAGGAACAAAAAAACAAACACTGATGTTCTCAACCATAAGTGAGAGTTGAGCAGTGAGAACACATGGACCCAGGGAGGGGAATAGTACACACCAGGGCTTGTTGTGGGGTGGGGGACAAGGGGAGGGAGAGCATTGGGACAAATACCTAATGTGTGTGGGGCTTAAAACCTAGATGATGGGTTTATAGGTGCAGCGAACCGCCATGGCACGTGTACACCTATATAACAAACCTGCATGTTCTGCACATGTATCCCAAAACTTTAAGTGGAAAAAAAAAAAAGGAATAAATAAATGAAATTTAGTGCTCAGATTCTTAGGAACACGTTGACTGATACAGTAAGTTACATTTTCTGTGGGTGTAGAGATAAAATACATAAGCCTTTTCATAAATTATGCTCATTTATTTTCTTTTACATTTGTTTGATGGAAATTTGCCAGAGAAATAAGAATTGGCCTCTCTTTACGTATTCTACCTCAATTGGACCCTTAGGTTTTGTGGTTGTTTTGTTATTAAGTTTTAAGAAAAAGGTGACGTTAACAAAAAAAAAGGATGTGTAGTAATTGGGTCTATTTCAAAATTCAGAAAATAAATAGCTGTAGGCTAAAACCCAATTCTCAAATGAAGCTTTTAAAAATATTGTTACTTGAAAAAATTTTACATTTATTTAAAAAATTGTTTTAGATTTATTTAAAAAATTGCACAGAAAGTACGCAGAGTTTCCATACACCCCCTCCCCACGCCAGAGTCTTCATTATTAACATCTTGTATTAGTGTGGCATATTTATTGCAAACGATGAGTCAATATTGATATATGATTATTTTTAAAAGTCCATGGTTTACATTAGGGTTTGTTCTTTGTGTTGTCTAGTTCTGTGGACTTTAGAAAGTGCATAATGTCATGTATCTAACATTACCATAATTATTTCCCTGCATTAAAAAATTCCCTGTGTTTCATCTACTCACCAAATGCCTGGAAAAACTTTTCAGAGAACTCACTTTTATTAGAGAAAATTGGCCTGTGTAATAAGTTTTATAAAAAATTTTAAAGCCCCATAATTTTAATATTTTTTTAGAAATAGAGTAGTACTCTTGCAGCAATAAAACACTATGCATACCTATGACAACATATGTATAAGACCTATATGTTAAAAAACAGAATACTATTGAAAAAAATCAAATTTATATCCACACAAAAACCTGCACATGAATATTTATAATATCTTTATTCTTAATTGTTAAAACTTGGAAGCAAGCAAGATGCCCTTCAGTAGTTGAACAGATAAACAAATTGTGGTTTATGTGATATATTTATTTCATACAATAAAATATTATTCAGTGAACTGTATAACAAAATCCCAGGATTCAAGGTCAACTCATATGATACATTCTTTTAGTTAGCTTGTGTGACAAAGTCTATTTCTCCTTCACTTCTGAAGGATAATTTTACTGGATACAGAATTCTAGGGATGTGTGTGTGTGTGTGTGTGTGTGTGTGTGTGTGTGTTTCCAAGACTTTCAATATTTCCTCCACTCTCTTTTTGTTTGAAAAAAATTTTTTTTTTTCTTTGAGACAGAGTCTTGGTCTGTCACCAGAGCACCAGGCTGTGGTGCAGTGGTGCAATATCAGCTCACTGCAACCTCTGCCTCCTGGGTTCAGGCAATTCTCCTGCCTCAGCCTCCCAAGTAGCTGGGTCAACAGATGTGCACCACCACATCCAGCTGGTTTTTATATTTTAGTAGAGAAGGGGTTTCACTATGTTGGCCAGGATGGTTTCGATCTCTTGACTTTGTGATCCACCCGCCTCAGCCTCCCAAAGTGCTAGGATTACAGGCATGAGCCACCGCACCCGGCCTTTGAATTGTTTCTTAAAAGAAATCAGATATAATTATTTTTCTTGTTTCTTTATGGGTAATGTGGTCCCCACTCCCACCTGGCTTCTTTCAAGGTTTTCTTTTTGTCTCTGATTTTATGCAGTTTGAATATGATCTAAGTATAGAATTTATTGGTATTTGGCCTGCTTAATGTTCTCTGAGCTTCCTGGATTTGCAGTCAGTGTTTATAATTAGTTTTGTAAAATTCTCAGCCGTTATTACTTCAAATATTTTTTCTCTTCATTCTTCTTTCATTTTTCTTCCTCCATTATTCCCATTACACATATGTCACATCTTTCGAAATTGTTTCATGGTTCTTGAATACTCTATTCATTTTTCTTTTATTATTTTTTCCCTTCCTTTTTAGTTTGAGAAATTTTCTAGTAACATGTGTTCAGGCTTACAGATTCTTTTGTCAGCCACACCCAGTCTGCTGATGGATTCACAAAAGGCATTCTTCGTTTCTGTTACACTGTTTTTCATTTCTAGCATTTTATTGTAATCTTTTTTAGAGTTTTCATCTCTCTGCCTACACTACCTATTTGTTCTCCTACATTGACGACTTTTTTTTTTTATGAGAGCCCTTAGTATATTATCATAGTTATTTTTAATTCCTGGTCTAATAATTCCAAAATCTCTGCTGTATCTGGCTCTGGTTCTGATGCCTGGTTTTTCTCTTCAGACTGTGTTTTTTATTTTGTTTTTGTTTTTGTCCTTTAGCATGCTTTGTAAATTTTTTGTTGAAGCCAAAGATAATATATTAACTAAAAGAAACAAATAAATAGGCCTTGAGTGTGATATTTTTAAATTCTTCTGACTAGAAGTTAGGACATCTTTTATTTGCTTCAGTTGTAGGTGTCAGAGGCTAAATATCCCCTGGTGTCACTTTTTGGGTATCCCTTGTCTTTCGGTTTCCCCAGAGACTTTTTTTTTTTTAAAAAAAATAAGATCTGACCTTGACAGTTCTTTCAGCTGTTATTTTCCGTTATTCCCTGGAGCCCTGTTGAAGCAGTGGTAAACTGCGTGGCGAGAGGAAGCATTCTGTAATTCCGTGATTAGATCTCAGTCTTTTAGTGGATCTGTGCCTCTGAGTTGTGAGCTGCACAAATGCTTCTCTGCTCCCCCAACCCCTCAGATAGAACAGTGAGATTAGAAGAGGCTAGAATTGAATATTGCCCTTAATCCATGTTGAGAAAGGCTCTGATAACAGTTTTTGTTTCGCTTTGTGTCTTTAGAGGGCAGGTCTTCGTTATGGAGAAGAGACTACTCTGAGCATATTTCCAAATGGTTACTTTTCCCATCTCCCAGAGGAATTAGGAAGGAAATAGTCTCTGATCTTCACTCTAAAAACATGATGAAATTCCTGGGGATTAAACTCATGAAAGTGTGGGTCCCCATAAGACTGGCTTTCTGGGAGAAAACACTCGGACTTCAGCAATTAGTCTACTACCCTTTAAGTTTTTCTATGAGTCACTGGTTGCAGCAGCACTCTCTTCTCCCAGTAAGCTACGATTCTCTGTATTTGATTGCCTCTACAGTTTCGGGGACATCATTTGCCCTGTGACATTAATCTCTGTTGAATCTTGAAGAGAGTTGATTTTCAATTTCTTTAGCTTTTTCCTTTTGTAAGGACAGAAATGATGACTTCCAAGCTTTTTATATGCCATCAGATTAGATGGGTTCTGTTTTATTTTTTGAGATGGAGTCTCACTTTGTCACCCAGGAGGGAGTGCAAGTGGCACGTTCTCAGCTCACTGCAACCTCCGCCTCCTGGGTTCAGGTGATTCTCCAGCCTCAGCCGCCTGAGTAGCTGGGACTACAGGCACCCACCACCATGCCTGGCTAATTTTTATATTTTTAGTAGAGGCGGAGTTTCACCATGTTGGCCAGGCTGGTCTCGAACTCCTGACCTCAAATGATCCACCCACTTTGGCCTCCCAAATTTCTGGGATTACAGAAGTGAGCCACTGCACCCAGTTGGATTATTTTTTAGTATAAGAAACAAAATGAAGAAATGCTCAACAGTATTCATCATCATAAAATCATTACATTTTTTTGTATAAGAAAATCTTTAATAAATACAGGTAAACTAATGAGCAGTGAGAGGTGAGAATTTAAGATAATTTATTATGGATTGTGCCAATAGAGAATAAAATTAAATGGAATCTGAAACCTAAATTTTGAAAGAATAATGAAAGAACAGTGAAAAAACTTGATTTAAAAGAATTATATGACATTTCAGAACAGAGGCCTTGGAAGTACCACCACACATCTACAATCATTTAATCTTTGACAAACCGGATAAAAACAAGCAACGGGGAAAGGATTCCCTGTTTAATAAATGGTGTTGGGAAAACTGGGTAGCCATGTGCAGAGAGCTGAAACTGGACCCCTTCCTTCTACTTTATACAAAAATTAACTCCAGATGGATTAAATATATAAACATAAGACCTAACACCATAAAAACTCTAGAAGAAAACCTAGGCAAAACCATTCAGGACATAGGCATAGGCAAGAACGTCATGACTAAAACACCAAAAGCAATGACAACAAAGACAAAATAGACAAATGGGATCTAATCAAACTCCAGAGCTTCTGCACAGTGAAAGAAACTATCATTAGAGTGAAACAGCAACCAACAGAATGGGAAAAAATTTTTGCAATCTACCCATCTGACAAAAGGCTAACATCCAGAATCTACAAAGAACTGAAGCAAATTTACAAGAAAACAACAAACAACCCCATCACAAAGTGAGTGAAGGACATGAACAGACACTTTGCAAAAGAAGACATTTATGCAGCCAACAAACATATGAAAAAATGCTCATCATCACTGGTCATTAGAGAAATGCAAATCAAAACACATTGAGATGCCATCTCATGCCAGTTAGAATGGCGATTATTAAAAAATCTGGAGACAACAGATGCTGGAGAGGATGTGGAGAAACAGGAACACTTTTACACGGTTGGTGGGAGTGTAAATTAGTCCAAACATTGTGGAAGACAGTGTGGCGATTCCTCAAGGATCTAGAAATAGAAACAGCATTCGACCCAGCAATCCTGTTACTGGGTATATACCCAAAGGATTATAAATCATTCTGTTATAAAGGCACATGCACACATATGTTCATTGTGGCACTGTTTACAATAGCAAAGACTTGGAATCAACCCAAATGCCTATCAAAGATAGACTGGATAAAGAAAATGTGGCACATATACACCATGGAATACTATGCAGCCATAAAAAAGGATGAGTTCACGTCATTTGCAGGGACATGGATGAAGCTGAAAACTATCATTCTCAGCAAACTGACAGAAGAACAGAAAACCAAACATCACATGTTCTCTCTCATAAGTGGATGTTGAACAATGAGAACACATGGTCACAGGGAGGGGAGCATCACACACTGGGGTCTGTTGGGGTGTGGGAGGGCTAGGGGAGGAATAGCAGGGGTTGGAGAGATTGGGGAGGAATAACATTAGGAGAAATACCTAATGTAGGTGACAGGGGGATGGATGCAGCAAACCACCATGGCATGTGTATACTTATGTAGCAATCCTGCATGATCTGCACATGTACCTCAGAACTTAAAGTATAATAATTTAAAAAAAGAATCATATGACTTTTCAAATATTAAATTAATCCCCCCCAGACACTTGACACATGAGGAACTAAGACAATGGGAAATGAAATGTATTGGCCTGGGCAGAAATGCTTAAGTGAACATGCTCAGGTAGGCATATTGGCCACTCACAGGTTCTCCTGCTTCCCAAGCAAACTTTGAAACTGACTTTTAGCTTATTCCTGTTCCTACCATATTCTAGTGGATCCAGCAGTTCACGTGAATCTTCAGGCATCTGTCCCTCTCTCGTCTTTGTTATTTTTTTCCTGTGTTGACTTCATTCTCAGGAATGCCTTTTCTATGGAGACAAAACTGCTATTTTTATTCTCCATCTATAAATAAATGGATGTCTCCCCATCTCCCATTTCCCCTTTTGCTCTCTCTTCTCATGTATGCACTCATCCCTCCATCCACCCATCATCCACGTCTGACGCCTCTCAGTTCCACAGTCGCTCAGTCTTTCTCTCCTTTTTCTTATCTTTCTTTGTTCGTCTTTTGTTGAGAAGGGAATGCATGGAGAAACAAAGACTGACAAAGATGGGTCTGGCTGTTCTTACAGTGAAGAGTCCTGAAACATCGTGTCAGGAATCAAATGACTCTATTTTTATAACTTGGGAGGCCAGTTCTATTTAAAAGAAATATGTTTTTATCTGTATTTGATTTGTTTTGTGCGCTGGAACCAATTTATGCTCACAGCTTGCTCTCATGAGTTTTGCACTGTTTTGAGATCAAGTGTCATACCTTGAAATGTAAATTCACAGCAGAGGAGCCTGAGGCAGCCCAGCCCAGCCATGGCCACCAAGTCAGCTCAGGTTCATACACTGTGGGATTCTTTTCTTTCCGGCTTACCTGTCTCCCATGATTTCCAACACCTACCTAAGGCCTCTTGGGTCACCGGAGTTGGGATATCATCTCCTGCTTTCGGGCTTTAAGCCTGGTGTAACTTGAGGGTGGATTCAACCCTCTGAAACCCCCTTATTCACGCTATCTGTGGTCAGTCTGTCTCCTTTCAAAATGTGTATTTTATCCCTATATATACTACAGTGCAAGAAAGGATCTCCTCTTGCTACTTTTTGACATGGGTTTCTGGAATTCCATGAAAGTCATTTTGCAGTGACTTCCCTCAAAGAACTCTAAGCTTCTCATCTAAGTCCAGAGTCACTGAATACCTGACTCGTGAAGGCCTGTCCCCTCTGCACGAGCCCCTTAGGTGTTCCTTCTATTAAACTGAACCTGAGTTTACTTCCCACTCTGGACATGGGTTAGGGATCTGATTCCACCCTCCAGAGGAAGGACAGCCACTGCTGCCCTGTTCCAGTTCTTGGCAGCTATCTGGGGTGCCCGGTGTGTGATGTTTGCTCTAGAGGGATGCTGCTGAAAGGTTCTTCAAAAGAGACCAGGGTGGCATTGCTGAAGGCAGGAAGCTCTCTCAGGGGTGGTATTGGAGCTTCTTTTCCATAGCAAGGCCTGGAAAAAGGCCTTCATGAAAGGTAATCTTACATGACTTCCCTCCCTTCTTTGTTTTTATTTTTAAATTTCTTAAAGAGATAAAACATTTTTCATAGTTTAATTTTTCTAGAAGCAAAGCCCAAGGTAAGAATTATTCTAGGCCAGGTGCGGTGGCTCACACCTGAAATCCCAGCATTTTGGGAGGTCGAGGCGGGTGGATCACGAGGTCAGGAGATCGAGACCATCCTGGTCGACACCGTGAAACCCCGTCTCTACTAAAAATACAAAAATTAGCTGGGTGTGGTGGCACACGCCTGTAGTCCCAGCTACTCGGGAGGCTGAGGCAGTAGAATTGCTTGAACCCGGGATGCGGAGGTTGCAGTGAGCCGAGATCGCGCCACTGCACTCCAGCCTGGGTAACAAGAGTGAAACTCTGTCTCAAAAAAAAAAAAAAACAATTATTCTAAATTATTTACTAAAAGAGCATTTTAGGAGAAGAGACAGGGAAGAAATGAGGTAGGGCAAGGGAAGGGACAGGTGAAAATGTGGCGATGCCTGGAGTCTGATCTCAGCCTGACCCTACAGGGAGCATGACAGCCCTACGGGTCTATCCCACTTCAAGGCAAGGGACCAGCCTTTTGTATTCCTGTTTCACATACCACTGGATGTGTACACTGCCTGATACTTCAGGACAAGAGGAAACCATTGGCCAAAGGCAGTTCTTCAGAAGAGTATGCAGCTGTGAAGTGTTAGCAGCCCACACGCCCAGCACTTAGGGATGAGTGCAGGGTCCTGATAAAGGAATCTGGGTTAACACAAGACAGGGCATGAATTACTGTTAGGAGAACCATGCTTTCTTGCATTATTTTTCTGTTATGCCCTGAGAACTCCTGTGCGTGTAACTCGTCTTTGTGGAATAAAGGCTCATGAGCTCAGAGCCTTTACACCTGAAAATCAAAACAAAATCTTTTTATGCCAAGGGTTGCCCTGCTTGTCCTCATCGTGCCTGACACAGCGGTGGACGCAAGGCGGTAATCTTAAAGCGTGTGTTGTTCCCAGCACTTTGGGAAGCCAAGGCAGGTGGATCATGAGGTCAAGAGATCTAGACCATCCTGGCCAACATGGTGAAACCTGCCTCTACTAAAAATACAAAAATTAGCTGTGTGTGGCGGTGCAGGCCTGTACTTCTAGCTACTTGGGAGGCTGAGGCAGGAGAGTAGCTTGAACCCGGGAGGCGGAGGTTACAGTGAGCCGAGATCGCGCCACTGCGCTCCAGCCTGGCGATAGAGTGAGACTCCATCTCAAAAAAAAAAAATGTGTGCTGTTGTTGAGTGGCTAGTCTACTTGAAGGAAAATGACTCAAGAACAACATCTCCAAGGCAGCTGTACAGCCCAGTGGGTGGGGGACAGTGAAGAGTTCACGGGGAGACAGCGGGGGGTCTTACACAGAAAGTAACATGACACCCTCAGTCCTGCCTACCAGGAAATTCATTTGCAGCTCAGGGTCCAGCCAATTTGTGTTTCTTCATGTCAAAATGCTTCTGTCACAACCAGGATCATGGAAAAAATTATCGCAAAAGTCAAGAGCCTTTGGGTTCAAGCAGCCAATTCCAGAAACATCCACAGGCAGCTGACATTTTGCAGAGCATTAGGGGGAGCAAATCACTGGAGAAATTAGTTAATTTTTTTTTTCAAAGTGAATGCTGAGCGTAGTCATAGTCAGAGAATAAGGACTTTTTGCAAACAATAACAAGGTCTTTGAAAAAGCAATATAATAGCCCAATAAAGATCAAGGCGGGCTAAGAAATACATGGGGTTCCTACATGAAGAATATGACAAAAAATAAGTGAAAGACCAACTGAATAAGGATAGAAATCCCTTTGTCTAGGAAGAAATAAATTCTTGTGACAGAGCTCATTAGAGTCACCTTTTGCGGTTATTGACCGTATTTTTATTTAAATCAATTGGATGGTGAAAAACACATGGCACATTTCCCTAATTCAGATACCATGAGATGTAAGACAACCAACTCAATAACAGATTTTTTTTTTCAAGAGAGGAGCACGACATGAAATGTAAACTCTGATTCTAAGATGCATCTCAGTTTCAGGAACACGAAGAATGTAGGAGTGGACAGGAAGGGTGTATGTTGGAATCAGAATGTGGGCATACTATTATTTTCTTTCTGAAGTGCGGGTTTAATAATGCTCTATTTAAAGTTTTACTATTTCACAATATTCCCAGGTAAAGAAAATATGTGACTTGTTTTTTCTTCACCTGAGTATTATAAGAAGGATCCTAGTGTCAGGACTGGATGAAAACAGGGCAGAATCTCATTTTTTTCAAGGCCTATTCCTGTCTGGACTTTTGTCCAATTAGAAGGGGACAATGGCCATTTTTGTGTTTTGCTTCTTCATGCAGGCGTCAGGAAGCTGAATTGCAGAAAAGGAAGTCAGAGCCAAAGAGTTCCGAGAGCCTGCTCTGGCAGCGGCTGCTCTTCAGATATTTGGTTTTCCAGAAAAAAAACATCACCTGAGCCCGGGAGTCTGTGCTTCCAGGAAGGACCCTTATTATAAAGTTTAAAGGCAGGGGCTGCCGTTCCACATTCCTTAAGCTAAATTCACACTTGGGACCTTCAGCACTGAATGTGTATTTCCTTAGAAATCCCTGGGATTATAATATTTATAGCCAGAGGTGGGGCTGTTCCATCTGGGAGGGTGTCTAAGCCGACAGCAGAGTTGAAAGCCAAAGTACGCCCAGAGCTCACCCACCTTCATAACCACCCTGCAGGTTTTCGGGTCACCCTCAAGGAGGCCGAGATTTACACTGAGCAGGAGGAACAAAGGGCTTGACCAAATACTATTGTGAATTTTTCTGTGTGTTTAATGAGTATCAGCTGTTGGTGAAAAAAAAATGAACAAATATTCAGAGCACTTTCAATTCTTAATTATCTGTGTGAAGCCAAAGGAGTCATGAATCCACAGTCCTTCAGTTAAACACTCACAGGTAACCTAAACCTGTCACCTGTCCACTTTTCTGCAGAGATTTTTCTATACTAAGCTTGCCTCGGGTGTGAGGGAGAATTGTGGAAAATGTCTGAAATGGAGCCATTAAGCATTTGCCTTAAAATACAGCTTTGACATCTACTCTGTAAGCCCCAGGATAGGCCTTGAAGGCGAAAGGTGAACCAGACAGTGTCCACGTTTGTCACCCTGATATGCGCAGAAACTGTGGGGACCTCACTCTTTCTTGCTGTGGTAGAAAAAACCGTGTGTGAGTCCAGGGGAGGGTGCCCTTTCCCATCCTTTTCAGAGAGGATATTGATCATATCCTTTCCCTTCGTGTCATCACAGGGGCGGTTGCTACAGGAAACCCGGCTCCTCCCTGATGAGCTTAGGAACATGATTCCAGGGCAATGCACACCACATCCTGCCCCTCCCCGCGCATCCCTCGGGCTTCAGCATCGCTCCCCTGGCTGTAGGCACATCTCTGCAGAAGCCCGTCTGTCCTGCAAATCAACACGCCTTCTTGGTCTTTTGATGGTTCAAAAAATTATTATTTTTTTCTTTTTTGCTCTGCAGAACACAAACATTCTGCCTCTAGCGTATATGTTGATGAATCTGCTCCCCACATCACTGTAAGAAAAATTGTCCCAAATTCACATCTGTGTATTAAATGGCTCAGTGTTTACCCCTTGCTACTGTATAACTTAATACTGACCTCGAGGGGCTATTGTTGGAATAAAAGAGGCCTATGTGAACGGGCGTAGCTCATGGTCAGCACACACTGGTGTGAAATCACCCTCTTTGCTTCAGCTTCACGACCGGCCTCGCTGTGTTCTAACACCACAACTTTCAGTTGCTGATAACTCAGACTTCTTCCGGACTCCTGATACTGCCCCGCTGTTTCTCTGGGTTAAGGACCGGGTGGCAGGAAACGTCCTCACTGGAAAGAGAATGGAGGTGCCCACGAATTCTGTGAGGTGCATAAAATCAAATTTACAGGCATAGAAAACCAAAGGAAGTCTTGAGAAGGTGGCCGCTCTCTCCATGTGGAAACTCTTATATGAGTCACTCTCATTATGCCTCAGTTCCTCACACGACAGCATTCCCCAGCAGCAAAGCAAGTAGGCTTTTCAACAAGATTGTGCCTTGTTTTTGATGATTGGATATTACTTAAGCCATAATGAATAGCTTCCATGCTAGCATCAGCAATGAAAAAGCCATGGGGATGATGTCATTATTACTTATTTTTGAGCCCCAGTAGAGTATTTGGTATTTGTTAGATCACCAGACCACATAGTTTCTTACCACAGGGACTTCCAGTCTCACACCACGTACAGCACATGCACAGCACATGTGCACATGCACCCTCTGTGTACAGTACAGCAAACCAGATGAAATGTAGTAAAAAGGCAGTCATCTTCGCTTGGAGTCTCCTGCTGCTGATTCCATTAATCATTCAGCACAGACTCTTCATTCTGAAGATGAGGGTCATACTGTAGGAGCCTCTTAGCGCATTTACCAAGCTTGCCACCAGCTCCTCAGCCCCCTTAACTTTCAGGAGTGGATCTCAGAAGCTCTGTGGTTTGCTCACGATCACCTCCCCACCCTAGCCACAGTTCACTGGGCTGCATGTGGACCCTCATGCGGACCCTCATGCAGCTGGGTCTGTTGCGGTCCGGTTCTGAGAGTTTAGGACAGGACTCAGATTCCCATTCAAACTGGGCAGGTCTTTTAAATGGAAGGAGCGGGCTCCCATCTTACCCCCACCAAAGCTCTCTAAAATCAAAGGGAATAAATGAGACAGACACCCAGAGGGAAGCAGGCCTGATGGCTTTGTGCTTGGTTTTGATCCTTTATAAGACACGGCCTCGGGTCTGGAGATACAAATTTCCCCTTTAGACTTAAGCTAGCTCCAGGTGGTTGTCCCTTGAAAACAGAGTCCTTATCCAGTGTCTCCCACCAGCTTCAAAGCTGGATGCAAAAACATGAGTTTGCTGGGTACGCACATAAGCCAGTGGTGCCGCGAGACTGTTTGAGCCCTCGGTAACCTGCCATGGGCCCCTCAGGACCATTGGCTCACGGTTCTCTCCTATAAATAAATGTTAAAAGCACGCAGGAAAGTGGTAATCTATGCGTAGCCCAGCAGTTTGGAAGTGGTTTTGCCCACATGTGTAGTAGTCTCCAAAAATCTAAATGCTCAAGGGCCAAGTCACTGACGGATTTTAGATGTATTTCTGCTATATTCAGAGAAATGTCAGATGCCGAGGGCCTTTCAGTTGCCTGCGTCCATTGGACATTTATGAATTTCTGTTTCCTATCTTACAGCTCTTACTACCCAAACCCTGTAGTTTATCCCTTCTACTTCTTATCTAGTTAGTTTGATTATACTGCTCATTGAGCTGGGGGGAGAGAGAGAAAGAGAGACTAGAACCCAAGATCCCTCACTCCCACTTTCCAATTAATTCATTATTTGCTCATTCAGTACCTATTTTATTGCTGAATAAACAATATCTATGCGTTCGCCACTGTACTGGGCCTCTTGGACAGACTGGAGAGCAATATTAGTGAGGCTCTTGTTTCCTTGGAGCTTCTACTCTAGTGGAGACAAATACCAAGACAATCATTACTACACAGGGCAGGAAGGCAACTGCTCTAAACTGGAGTAGAGTCCGTTGGATAGAAAACTCCCTAAGGAAGTGAAGCTTAGGCCTGAGCCCTTGCAGATGTGCAGAATTAAGTGGGGCCGATATATTTGTGCAGGATGTGATGGATGAGCTTTCCAGGCAGAAGCAGCAGCAGGTGCAAGGACCGTGTGGTGGGAGATGGCATGGGGCGCTCCCGAGGCTGCGAGAAGGCCAGCGTGGCTGGCACAGAGACGTGGGGAGCAGAACAAGGGAGGCCAGGCTGGCACCAAATCTTGGCCGTCCCCAGGCCATTGTCCATGCCAAGGATTCTGGCTTTTGGTCTAACAGTGGGAAAATGGGAAGCTGCTGAACTGGTTTAATCTGGGGGATGAAGGGCAAATGTATCTCCTCTGAAACGCGCCAAGGTCCAAGTAAAGGATAATTGCAGCTTTGACTAAGAGAGGACTGTGGATATCATGGGAAGGGGACAGACTTAAGAGTTATTTGGCTGAAAAATATTTGGATTTAGAAATGGATGGAACATGGGGAGATGAAAGAGAGAGAAGTGTCAAGGAGAGTTCTCAGGTTCAGACTTGCTGGACTGACCCCAGCCCCTCCTGAGGCCACGTGCTTCTCCCTGCCACTCTCTCCACAGATGCAACTGACATGCGAAATAAGGGAAAGACTCTCTCAACGTGGATTAGCACGCAGAGGACACCAGCCAGTGCACCAAGTACCCGGCAGCCCTAGGGAGCCCCAGCATTGGTGCAGGACATGGAAAGGCTCTCCCCACCGACCCTGTGTCCAGCACTGTCCTTGCCTGTGACCCTCCTTGGCAACGGAGTTGAAAAGTGAGGGTGGAAGTTATAAGGGGTTTGAGTTGTCATGCAGGAGGACAGCACCTCTCACCCCTGTAGCCACCAAGAGTGGATATGGCAACTTAGGAACCATCGTTAACGTGATTCTCCGCGTTTCAATCCTGACCTAGGCCAAAGAGAACCACAAGCTTTGGGAAAGTCCAGAGTTGAACTCATATGCTCAGCAGGTTGGATTCTGAGCCTTAAAACATTCTTTTATTGTTCTCAAAATTCAGGGTGTGGTTCTGAAAATAAACAAATTGGTATCCTATAAGAATTAACACAGCAAGAGCCTCAGAGATACTTTACCCTGGAATAGCATCTAGAGATGAAGGTGTGAGTGCAGGCTTTTCCACTTCTGCCCCTGGAAACTAAGCCCTGGACACCCTAGCCCTGCACAGTGGCCTTCACTGACTCCCTGAGCATATTTGACTGTTCCCTACCCCAGGACCTTTGTGCATACTGCTCCCTCTGCCTGGAGTGCTATTCCTGCTCTTTGTACTGCTCACCCTTCTCAATCTTCTGGCCTCAGCCTAAACATGCCATCCACAGAGAGGTTTTCCTTGACCGTCTGACCAAAAGGAGCCTCAGCCCCCAACTCTGTCACTCTCCTTTATCTTGGTTCTTATTCCTATTTGCAGAAAGATAATCACAATTTTCAATTATTTTCTTCATCAGTTAATCTATTTTTGTGATTGCTGTTTTTATTTTATTTTTTAGCTCTTTCACAGGGATGTAAACTCCAAAGGGCATGCATCTTGCTTGTCTCTCTGGCTTTCTGACTGTGCACTCAGCATCCAGCACTCAATGCCTAGTGCCTGGTCATAGGTCTCAGTGTGGAAAGAATGAGTGAATGAACACATTGATGAATGAGTGGGCGAAAGAATGAACTAGGGAAAGAATTAGGGAAGAAATGAACAAATCCAGTTCTACTCTCACCCATGCTGTTTTTCTGACACTAAGAAACTTAGCAGCTGCTGAAAAGAGAAGTGCACAAAGAGGAATTTGTGTGTGTGTGTTAGGATTATGCCCAGGGCGCTGTGGGCACCAAGGAGGAACCTGATCACTTAAGTACAGATGTGAAGCCATCTCAAATGTCAGGCAATCCCCATTTTCCTAGTGAGAAGATATTTTTAAAAGATGTTTTGAAAACTACACTAATTTTGTAAATGTGAATAAAATAGAGGTACATTTGTAATATCTTATTCATTGATTGCATTACAGATACATGTTTAGAGTCACATATTATCTCAAATATCAATGTCTAGTTACTCCTTTTCTTTCACACTTATATTTTATGAAATTTTTTTAAACTTATTTTGAAACAAATACAGATCCATGGGAAGGTGCAAGGAAATGTACTAGGGAAGTCTTGCACACTCTTCCCCAGCCCACCAGCAGTAACAACTTAAGCATCCATAGTGCAAAATTCACGCAGGAATCGATGTTGGTACAGTCCATAGAGCTTGTTCAGATTTTACGGTTTTTTTTTATGCGCTTATTTGTGTGTATGTCTATATGTGTTGTGTGTGTGTACGTGTATATGTGTTGTGTGTATGTGTGTATGTGTTGTGTGTATATTTGTGTATGTTGTGTGTGTATGTGTTGTGTATGTCTGTATATTTGTGTATGTTGTGTGTGTTGTGTATATGTGTTGTGTGTATATTTGTGTATGTTGTGTATGTGTTGTGTGTGTATATGTGTGTACGTGTATATGTATTGTGTGTATGTGTGTATGTGCTGTGTGTATACTTGTGTATGTTGCGTGTGTGTTGTGTGTATGTATGGTGTGTGTATATGTATTGTGTGTGTATGTGTATATGTGTTGTGTGTATGTGTGTATGTACGTGTATATGTGTTGTGTGTATATATATGTATGTGTTGTGTGTATATTTGTGTATGTTGTGTGTGTGTTGTGTATGTGTTGTGTGTGTATATGTGTTGTGTGTACATGTATATGTGTTGTGTGTGTATGTTGTATGTGTATGTGTTGTGTGTATATTTGTGTATGTTGTGTGTGTGTTGTGTGTGTATATGTATTGTATGTATGTGTATATGTGTTGTGTGTATATGTGTGTGTACGTGTATATGTGTTGTGTGTGTATGTGTGTATATTTGTGTATGTTGTGTGTATTGTGTATATTTGTTGTGTGTATATTTGTGTATGTTGTGTGTGTATGTGTTGTGTGTGTATATGTGTGTGTACGTGTATATGTGTTGTGTGTGTATGTGTGTATGTTGTGTGTGTTGTGTGTATGTGTGATGTGTGTATAAGTATTGTGTGTGTATGTGTATATGTGTTGTGTGTGTATGTGTGTATGTTGTGTGTGTGTTGTGTGTATGTGTGGTGTGTGTATAAGTATTGTGTGTGTACGTGTATATGTGTTGTGTGTGTATATGTGTATGTACGTGTATATGTGTTGTGTGTGTGTTGTGTGTATGTGTGTTGTGTGTATATGTATTGTGTGTGTACGTGTATATGTGTTGTGTGTGTATATGTGCATGTATGTGTATATGTGTTGTGTGTGTATGTGTTGTGTGTATATTTGTGTATGTTGTGTGTGTGTTGTGTGTGTTGTGTGTGTATATGTATTGTGTGTATGTGTATATGTGTTGTGTGTATACGTGTATGTACGTGTATGTGTTGTGTGTATATTTGTGTATGTTGTGTGTGTTGTGTATGTGTTGTGTGTGTATATGT
This sequence comes from Cacajao melanocephalus, assembly GCA_963573385.1. NCBI lineage: Eukaryota > Metazoa > Chordata > Mammalia > Primates > Pitheciidae > Cacajao > Cacajao melanocephalus. Next base: position 15,014 of record CAUYLG010014985.1, on the reverse strand, counting down.
ATTGTGTGTGTACGTGTATATGTGTTGCGTGTGTATGTATTGTGTGTATGTGTATGTGTGTGTGTGTTGTGTGTGTATGAGTTGTGATTGTGTGTATCAGTGTACAGTTTCATCACATGTGCAGCTGCATGTAACCACCAACACAATCAAGATACCCCTACATCAGGCTCCCTCCTTGGGCCATCCCTTTGTAGGTGTTCTACCCTCTGCCTCCCACCCTAACCCCAGACAATGCCCAATCCATTCTCTATCTTTATCATTTTACTTCATGAATGTCATATAAATGGAAACATGGAGTACGTCACAATTTAAGATAGAATTTTTCACTTAGCACAATTTCCTTTAAGGTTCATCAAGCTGTTGTATGTCTCAGTACATTCTTTTTATTGCTGAGTAATTTCCCAAAGTTTGGGATGGACCACAGTTTGTTTAACCATTCACCACTGAAAGACATTTGAGTAATTTCCAATTTGCAGCTATTTATGAATAAAACGTTTGTGTGCAAGTTTCTCTGTGAATGAATTTTCACTTTTCTGGAACACAAATCCAGAGTGCAGTTGCTGGACATACGGTAAGTGCATGTTTAGTTTTCAGAGGAGCAGGGAATGATTTTTCAAACTCTTCACATGCCTCTAATATCAAGGTCTTTATTTTCTTCATGTCACCAAAGTATTGCAGTGCTTTTATAAAATGATCTTGAAAGTATTCATTTTTGGCATCTGAAATGAGCAACTGCGCACTCACAACTTTCAGTTCATTGCTCAAGACATTCTTTTCCTTCTTTTTGAAAATTTCTTGAAACAGGTTTCAAATTGCGTCGACTGAGATCACTTCAGGCCAATATGTCTTCTCCAAAGAGTATTTTGTTCATTAGAGTAGAATAAGTGGGGATCTGTTGCTTGCTTAAGGACAGATTCCCATTTATTCTATTCTAAAAATGGAATAAGGCTGCTGAGGACTCATTCCTTGCATGAATATAGGGCATCTCTTCTTTCTGAGAGATAACCTGGAAACATGGAGGGAACAGGGAGATAATGACCCCTGAGCTCACATGAATGATGAAGGCATTACCAGTTGCCTGAAGGATGAGAACTCAGAACAGGTGAGCACAAATTAGAAGAAAGGGGGAAGGCGGGAAGATGGAGAATGATCCTACCAAAGGGCAAAATACTTTGCCGAACACTCAGCAAAGTAATTTTCTGCAATTGTCAGGGTCTCTTTGTATGCTATGTACCAGCCAAGGCCAAGCACAATTTTAATTATGTAATTTTCTAAATGCATTAGACATCTTGCTTATGGCTCCCACAAATCCCCAAGCTTTTGTCTAGCTTTCATTTAATTGAATCTTTTTGTCCATTAGATATTGGTTTTTACTTTCAGGTATTATGTATAAGGGTATGCGCTTTTAATAGTATTTATTGTTCAGTGCAGTAATTTTGTTTAATGAGTATTTCGGAGAGAAGGAAATAGCCTCATCCTTCAAAATTATAAGTAATTACTGCCCCTGGATATACCCATTACAGTGAACACCTGGGAATACAGATGAGTGCTATGAAAATCCACACACTACTAGACCTTGTTAAAGTTATTAAACAAACCGAAGCCATAGGGGCAACAGTAGTATTCCACCTCGAGAGTCTGGGCTGGAAGCTCAGGTCTGACTACAGGCTGATCACTACCCATGGAGCAGCTGGTGGTATTTTATCGCTATTTTCACCTTATTTTTGTAAAATTGACAAATTAAAAGTGTATTTCTTTAAGGCATATAAGGTGATGATTTCATATGCATATACATTATGAAATAATTACCACACAATCAAGCTAATTAACGTATCCATCACCTCAGATAGTTATGTGTGTGCTTCTGTGTGTGTGCTTCTGTGTGTGTCCTGTGTGTGTGTGTATGTGTACTGTGAACACTTAAGATCTACTCTGTTAGCAATTTCAAGTACACTATCCAGTCCTATTAACTGGAGTCACCAGTGCTGTACATTAGCGTTCCAGACATTGTTCATTTTGTTAATGAAAATTTGTATCTTTTGACCGATTAACTCCCCTTTTTCCCCACCCACTGCCCCGTTAACCTCCATTCTACTCTGTTAATATGAATTTGACTTTATAACAAGTGAAATCATGCAGTGTTTGTCTTTCTGTGTCTGGCTTATTTCACTTAGCATAATGTTCTCCAGCTTCATTCATGTTGTCACAAATGACAGAATGTCCTTTTTTAAGGCTAAGTAATATTTCTTTTTATATATGTATATCACATTTTCTTTATCCATTCCTTTATTGACAGAGACTTATTTTCCTACTTAGCTACTGTGAGTAATGCTACAATGGACATGAGAGTAAAATATCTCTTTGGGATTGTGATTTCTTTCCTTTAGATATTTACCCAGATGTAGGATAGCTAGATCACCTGGTAGTTCTATTTTTTACTTTTTGAGAAACCGTCATACTGTTTTCCGTAATGACTGTACCAATTTACCTTGCCATCAATAGTGCGCAAGAATTCCCTTTTCTCTACGTCCTTACCAACGTGTGCTATCTTTCGACAGTTTGATAATACTATCTTAATAAATATAAGGTTGTATCTCATTGTGGTTTTGGTTTGCATTTCCCTGACGATTAGTGATGTGGAGCATCTTTTCATATCTTTTGGCTATTTGTATTCCTTCTTCGGGAAAAAATAGTTTATTCAGGTCTTTGCCTACTTTTAAATTGGGCTTTTTTTTTTTTGTTATAGAGTTGCATGAATTCCTTATTTATTCTGGATCTTAACCTCTTATCAGATATCTGGTTTGCAAATATTTTCTGCCATTACATAGGCTGTCTTTCAATTTTGTTGATTGTTTCCTCTGCCATGCAGAAGTCTTTTAGTGTGCTGTGGTCCCAGTTGTTTATTTTTGCTTATTCTGTCTGTGCTTTTGGTGTCAAATCTAAAAAATTATTGCTCAGACAAATGTTGAGGGTCTTTTCCTCTGTTTTCTTCTTTGAGTTTTAGGATCTTAGGCTTTATGCTTAATTCTGCAATGTATTTTGAGTTGATTTTTGTGTATGGTGTCAGATAAAGGTCTAATGTCATTCTTCTGCATGTGGACATCTTCTTGTCCTAAAACCATTTATTAAGGAGGCCAGCCATTCCCCATTGTGTATTCTTGGCATTCTTATCAAAGATTAGTTGACCATGCATGTGTGGGTTTATTTCTCAGCTCTCTATTCTGTTCTATTAGTCTATGTGTCTGTTTTTATGCCAGTACTATACCTTTTTGATTACTATTGCTTTGTTACATACTTTGAAATTAGAAAGCGTAATGCCTTCAGCTTCATTCTTGCTCAAAGTTGCTCTGGCTATTTGGAGTCTTTTGTGGTTTCATGCAAATTTTATAATTGTTTCCTATTTCTGTGAAAAATGGCATTGGCCTTCTGATAGGGATTGCATTGAATCTGTAGATTGCTTTGGGTAACATGGACATTTTAAAAATATTAATCTTTCCTGTCCATAAACAAGAATATTTTTCCACTTATGTATATCTCCTTTAACTAATTTTATCAATGTTTTATAGTTTTCAGGTGCAGTGATTTCCCCCCTTCATTGAGTTTATTCCTGAGGCTTTTCAAATGCTATTTTAAACGGGGCTGTTTCTTGATCTCTTCTTCAGAGTTCATTGTTAATACACAGAAACACTGTTGCATTTTGTATGTTGTCTCATATCTTGCAACTTTACTGAATTCTTTTGTGAGTTCTAATGTGTTTTCTTTTTTTTCGATGACATCTTCAGCCTTTTCTGTATGTAAAATCATGTCACCTGCAAACAGAAAAGAGACAGTTTTACTTTTTTCTGTCTGATTTGGGTGCCCATTATAATGATGATGATGATTGTTATGATTTTTGCCAATTTCTCTGTCTAGGACTTCTAGTACTATGTTGAATAATGGTGGTGAGAGTGAGTGCTGGGAAATACTGCAAAGGTGAAAGGACTTAGAGTGCCTACATGAATTGGTTATGAGTAACACATAAACAAGGAACAACACATTGCAGAAGGCTGCAGGAGGCCTCTGAGGAGGAAGGCCTCTCCATGCCTCATGTTCTGGTGCAGGGTGACCTCAGCTCTGTTACCACAAACATCGTGCTCAAGGACGTAAAACCCCTTCGTAGCACTATGACGTAGCCAGACTTGTAGGCTCCTTGTAAGGTCCGTGTTCCACCAGCTGCACATAGATCATAAGCTAAAGATAACCACATGTTCTTGTTCTGTGAAACTCCTAAACCGCCACTGTTATTAATCCTTAGGATGACACACCAGTTCTGGCCACTGATTCACTCCACCATCACCCTCTCCCCACCATCGCTCCACCCCTACCCTATAGATCAAAGCCATTGTAATCAATAGTGTGGAGGATCAGAGCTTGGGGCCTTCACTGTCGCCTCCAGAGTAATAAAGTGATGACCCCTGGTCCCACTTTTTCTCTTAATCTGCCTTTCTCTCATTCCTTTGTCACCACTGAACTTGGGGTACCGATGGGTGATGTAGGGCTGGCTCCCTACATTCAGGTGCCCAATGTGGGGCTCATGGATCCCTACATTCTGGTGCACCAATGTGTGGGGTTCATGGATTCCCTACAAGTGAGTGTCCTTATCCTATTCCTGATTTTAGAGGAAAACTCTTTGGCTCTTTGCCATAGAGTACGATGTTAGCTGTGGGCCTGTCACATATGGCCTTTGTTGTGTTCAGGGACATTCCTTCTCACCTTCTTTAAATGTAAACATTACTAGTCAGTTAAGGCCACGAAGAAACCCTGTCCAAGTCTCTGTTCTCTTCCCTTACCCCGCCTGTGCAGAAAGAAGGTCACAGAGTATAATTGATGGAGCTGCTCAGGTCAACTATGTCGTCACTGATTTTCTGCCTTCCAAGTCTGTCTGCTGCTGATAGAGTGACTGACGTCTCCAACTAGTGATGCTGGATTTGTCTATTTCTTCTTGCAGTTCTATCAGCTTTTGCCTTGCATGCCTTAGTGTCCTGTTGGAAGCATGCATAGCAGGATGTTTATGTCTCCGTGAAGAACTGATCCCTTTATCATCAGGAAATGACTCTCTTTATTCCATGATCTTCCTTGCTCTGACATCAGTTTTGCCTGAAATTAATATAACTACTCTCACTTTCTTTGGATTAGTTAGTATGACATATCTTTTTCCATCCCTTCACTTAAAACCTGAGACTTTGTATTGAAAGATTTCCTGTAGATACCATTTATCTAAATCACATTTTTTGGGTCCATTATGAGTCTCTGCCTTTTCACTGGTGTATGTAGAAAGCTCATAAACTGATTATTAATATAACTGGATTAATAACTACTTTCTATTTCTCCATTTGCTCTTTGTTCCTTTTTTAAAGTTCTCCCTCAGATTTCTCTTTCCATGATTTTAATTAAGCATTTTATATAATTCTATTTTAGTTCCTCTTTTAGCATACAAATTGCAATTGTTGTAAAATTTTGTAAGTAATCTTTTTATGGTTTGTAATATACATTTACAACAATCTAAATCTACTTTAAAATAAGATTGTACCACTTCACAGGTAGTGCAGGCACCTTATAACAGAGTAATCCCAATTTCCTCCTCCAGTACGTTATAATGTTGCTGTTATTCATTTCAGTTATCCATGTATTATAACTACCCAACACATTGCTGCTAGTGTTACTTTGAACAAATAAGAATAAAATTAAGAATAAGAAAAATAAATGATTTTGTTTTATCTTGATTTATTCTTTCTCTGATACTCTTTTATGTAGATTTTAGTTTTTGACTATATCATTTCTCTTTCCTCTGAAGAAATTATTTTAACTTTTCTTGCAGGGTAAGTCTGCTAGTAATGAAATATCTTATTTCTTTTTAACTTTTATTTTAGGTTTGGGGGTATGTATGAAGGTTTGTTATATAGATTAACTCATGTCCTGGAGGTTTGTTATACAGATTATTTCATTACAGTTATTTCTTCTGTTCCTCTCCCTCCTCCCACTCTCCACCTTCAAGTAGACACCAGTGTCTGTTGTTCCCTTCTCTGTGTTCACGTGGCTCCCACCTGTAAGTAAGAACATGCAGTATTTGGTCGTGTGTTCCTGTGTTAGTTTGCTAAGGGTAATGGTCTCCAGCTCCATCTACATTCCACAAAAGACATGACCCCCTTCTTTTTTATGGCTGCGTAGTGTTCCATGGTGTATATGTATCACATTCTTTTATCCAATCTGTCATTGATGGGCATTAACCTTAATTCCATGTCTTCGCTATTGTGAACAGTGCTGCAATGAACATTCATATGCATATGTCCTTATGGTAGAATTTTTTATATTCCTCTGGGTATATACCTAGTAATAGGATTGCTGGGCTGAATGATATTTCTGTTTTTAACTCTTTGAGGAATCTTCATACTGCTTTTCACAATGGCTGAACTAATTTACCCTTCCACCAATGGTGTATAAGTGTTCCCTTTTCTCCACAACCTCACCAGCATCTGTTTTTTGAGTTTTTAATAATAGCCATTCTGACTGATGTGAGATAGTATTATCTCATTGCATTTCTCTAATGATCAGTGACATTCTCTAATCTTCTATTTGTCTGAGAAAGTATTTCTTCTTCATGCTGAGGGGTAATTTTGCTGGATATAGAATTCTAGGTTAGTGGATGTTTTTTCTTTCAACACTAAATATTTCACTGTACTCTCTTCTTGCTTGCATAGTTTCTAAAAAGAAGTCCTATGTAATTCTGATCCTTGATTTTCCCTACGTAAGGTATCTTTTTTCCTCTGGCTTCTTTCAAGGCTTTGTCTTTGTCTTTGATTTTCTAAGTAGATTCCTTAGAGTTTGCAACATGCATTTACCACAATCTAAATCCACTTTCAAATCACACCATATCACTTTACAGGTAGTGCAGGCACCATATAATAGAGTAATCCCAATGTCCTCCTCTTGTTCATTATAAGGTTGCTGTTATTCATTTTGGATATCCATACATTGTAACTACCCAATGCCTTTTCTCTTATCTTTGGGCTTCCCTAAGAACTTGTTCTTAAATAGAGTTTATACCTTGCAATATTTCAGCTACAAGCCACTGTTAATTGCAATAGAGCTCTTTTGGTGTGGTGGCAAAGTATTGGGGAGGAGGAGTGTTTTATAATCTTATGATGAAATCTCAGTCTTTTAGGCCTATGCCCCTGGATGTGACTTCATGTGGGCTTCTTAGTCCTTCCCCTCCCTGACTTAGACCTGCTGATGGGGGCTGGAACCGGAAAACTTCCCTCCCCCAGCGTTGGAGGTTGCTCTGGTAAAGAATTTCCTTCTATTTTGGTAACGAACTTCCCTTTCTGTCTTTGTTAGGGAGAAGCCTCTATTTCTAGGTGTATTTTTTATGCTTACTTTTTTCCTTCTTCCTGTCAGAAACAAGAGGGTTCTTCTTGGCTCTTCACTCAAGTGGTGAGGCCCCTGGAGTTAAAACCCATGAAAGTGTAGGAATCCCCTAAGACTGTGGCCCCCAGGAGTTTCTTACTCTCACAGAGTCATACACAGCCTCCAGCAATTAATCAAAATGACCATTTAAGTGTCCTCCTAGGTTACTACTCCAGCAATTTCTGGTTTGAGTAAGCATATCTTGGCTGTGACTTCCTGAATGTGCTTGCCTCTTCAGATTTCAGGGTGGTGGGTTTGCCCTGTGACCTCAATTCTTTAATGGGTCAAAGAAGCACTGTTGATTTTCAGTATGTTCAGCCTTCTTTTCTTGTTATAAAAATGGGAGTGGTGATTTCCAAGGTCTTTACATATTGGAGCTGAACCCAGAAGTCTTTCACTTGGGTTTGTTTTGTTCCTTGAAAATCACTTAGAGGATAATTATTTCCACTTTCCATGGTCTATACCTAAGGCTCAGCCTCTGCAAGCAGCAAGAGATTAATAGCTTTTCGCTATGTCAGCAGTCAGGGGCCCTTGGAGAATAAAGCTGGGTTGGCTTAGGCAGAGATGGCACATTTGTGGTATTGAAGGTGAAAGTCAATCTATCAGGGCCAGAAGGGGAGATGGCTTCATGGGCAGGCGAGGACTGGGAAAAACCAGTACCTTGGGAACACTCCAGACTTCCTTGTGGTCTGGATGAGGTCAGAGAGCATGAACCGCTCCTGCTGGACTTCGGCTGGAGTTAGGTGCAGCAGGACCCACTTCCAAGGCAGTGATGATGTCTAAAGGGAAGGAGATGCTGCCAGCGATTGTCACCATGACCACCATGAATTCATGGTTTCACTTTACATGGCCCTAAACTCCTGATGCTCATGAACAACTCCAGAGAGCAAAATGAAAATATTAGACTAAAATTAGCTTTCATTTGACTTAGCAAAAAATGCAGAGATGTGATATCTCTTCATCCTTAGCATGTCATTGATTCATGATTCTACATTCAAATGATACTTAGAAAGTATTTTCTCTCCTACATACACTGTTCTGTTTTTATCTCCTGTGTCCTGCACTGGTGTCCTTTTCCTGCTAGAATTATACATGCCTGCACATAGTTGTACGACTCCTGTTAAAAGTGAGTCCAATGGGAAATTCAAGTGAGGAAGAGGGAGGCAGTTAAAAACCCTGTGGTGACAATACCTAAGGAAGGTTAAAGTGTCCTTTGGGGAATGTGTTTGGGACAGTGAGGTGAGGACATGGCACAGAGAAGCAGATTGGACCCCTCCCTGTTAGGAAATCTGAAGAATGAAAAAATTCCAAAGGTGGGAATTCCAGAAGGCATCTAATAGGAAGTGAGGGCAAATCGGGCAAAGGTTGAACTTGAACTACATCTAAATCCCCAGCATTCTATAGCAGGGGCTCTAAAATCCTATGTTCTCAGGGCAAAATCAGGAGGTTGTCTTTGGAATAATCAACACGTGCTATACAACACCAGCTAAGGCCCAGCCATGCTCCTCATAGCTCTCTAGATAAATGCACACAGTGGCCATGGCTTCATTGGTCTACAAAGAGCTCATGCTATTACAGCTGCTGGTCCAGAATCCAAGCCCTGTGACTGAAGGGCAGAAGAGGTGATTGGGAGATTCTGCCATTCTTAATGTGTGCATGTGTCTTTAAAGCACAGAATGGCAATAAATGAGCTTCTCTTTTACAAGCCTAGATGTCAAGTGTACTTTATTTGATAGGCACCATATAAATGATAAAGGAAATTAAAACCCTGGAAAGAACTGAGACTGCTAAATGCTCACCAATCCTAACCTAATTACAGTTTAATGCGAAAGACCAAATTTATCTGAAATCTCTTAATCTGCACATGATTACACAAAGTTAAGCAAAAAAATAACCACGTAATTCAAGAATCACATAATATATACTATATAGTCCCCAAATAGTCCCCCCGCCCACATAGACTGCCTTCCTACTGGCAGAGTCTGCCTTTTTGCTTTGAAATAAAATTGTTAGAGAATAGATATTAGTGATATTGAGAATATTGCAAGTTACCAATGCTTTCTTTCAGCAATTGTGATTGACGAGAATGAGAACCAGGATCCGCACTGTGAATGTTTTCTTCCAGTCATCATTCCCTCAGTCTTTTCAACTTCACTTCACTGTGCACCTGAAGTTCCAACTAAAAGCTAAAGCACTAACTCATGAAGTGCAAAATGAACCGAGGCGAGAGCATGGCTTGAGCCCGGGAGTTGAAGACCAATCTGGGCAACATAGCAATACCCTGTCTCGATTGAAAGAAGAAAAAGAGCGAAAAAGTGAAGTTAGTAATTATCACAGAGTAAGGCTGATGTCTCAGTTCTCCGTGGCACCATTTGCAAGTGCTCACTGCTAGGTCTCCATCCACATCAATCCGTCATGATACAATTTACAAAATATTGGAAGATAAACTGATAACTGCTCACACACAGCCTCTCCCTCTATAAATTCATGGAAAGGGTAGTTGATTCCAGATGCACCACAAAACTTTTGCCCAAGGTCACAAAAGTGAACTTGAGGCAGACGCAGTACTGGTAACCCAGGGCCTGCCTCCAGTTTTCCTTTTCCTCCACTTCATTGCTAAGAGGTCACAAAAAGACCTGTGCCACCCAGGAAAGTCAGAAGTGCCTAGCAATCACAGAAGTTGAGCATGAGTGCCTGTACATGTACAGATCCTCCTGTCATACTTGAGAGAGGCCCTTCCTTCTGTTTCCTTGATTCCTGACCTGCTTTGGTCCTTGGACCCTGGCCTTTTTGTTTCCTCCAGAGCAGCTGCTCTTGCTGCGTCCCTGTGAATGTCCTACTGTGGATCCCACTGCCCACCTGGACATGGAGGCAAGCCTAGAACTTGATCACATTGCCCATTAGAATCAATCATGTCCCTGGCCTCATGACCCCATCCTGCCCCATTACATGAGATGGCACGTGTGAGGCACATGGTAGGCGCCTGAGAAAGGTCAGCTCTTGTCGTAGTGATGATGAGGCTATGACTGGCCTGATGTCCAGATATTCTTGTATAATCACTTTCAAGATGTCACTTCACCAGTGAGCTTGCTGCAATCTCATGCTTTTCCCATTTGAGTAAGCCTGTGCGCTGGTGAACACAGGCAGGCTGCCACCCATGCTCTGTGGCCTGTTACATGTTTAATTTACATGTTCAGGGCCACAGCTTCAGTCACATTTTCACAGATGTCTGTGATTCTTGTAAAAGCGACTCCATCCAGCCACCTTGCTCCCAGTCCCACTATCCAGGACTTTGGCTGCAGCGATATTCCAGAGCTGTGGCTTGTGTTTGTCTTACTGTTTTACTTCTTTAAAATTTTCTCTTGTGATCTCATGCATCATTTCATTCTTATCAATATCATTCTCAGAGGCTAAGTTAGAGACAGAGCCAGGATGTCTAGCTCCCCTATCTGGGCTCTTTCTGATACCATATGCCCTTCTCACCCAGGAGCCTCTGTCTCTGCTGCTTTGCTGAGGGATACCCAGGTTTATGAAACCATTACCCCGGTTGACTTATTAAGAGCACTCCTTTTAAATGACAGGATTACTCGGGTTTTCTGACATTCCTCTGGGAGTCCCCACTCCTAGGTGGCACTTCTGGGCCTGAGCTAATCTCCCAGGCCCATGGCTGTGTGTCAGAAGGAGTCCCTTCTCCCTGCCCATTAGCTGTGTCCCTGTGGGTTGATATTTCTTCTTCCTAGAGCCAGCAAGGGTGGAGTGAGGAGAACGGAACAGGAGGAGAGGTGTGGCAAGAGGGACAGGGGGACAGTAAGAGAAGAGCCAGGAGTAGAAGGGCCCCCATATGGGAGATAGCAGTTTGGATGGGTGCCTGGGTCAAGGGAAGTCCCTTTCCATCATCTATGCATCTCACTACTCAGAAGCCCAGGGGCTGCTATTTGGCAGTGGGCTCCTTGCGGAGTTATCTGCAAATATCCAGTGTTTTGTTATTTGAGGAGCTGCAAATAAACCTCCAAGATCCTTAGCTCCGCCATGAAACATTATGCACGTGAGTATTCCCACAACTTCACGTGTGAATGATGGAATGGATGGAAAAAATTGAACGGAAGGTAGTATTTTCCATTCCTGATTAATTCAAAATAAGAAATGGCTCTTTATCCAGAATCCCTTGCATGGGTCTACTGGTAATTTGGTAAACAGAGAATGTGCTGAAGATTACTCAGAAAGACCACTTTCCATCATTTCATGAAGGTTTGGAAATATAGGTGATCATGTTGCTGTAAAAATAAAGACATATTATCCTCTGAATAATGGGAGCCCTTTGAAGGCTTTTTTTTTTTCCTGCCAAATGCAGGGCATTTTCTATTAAAAACAAAACAAAACATGGACCCTTCTGGGTATGGTTTCTGACTTCTATACATTGCTTGTTTGATTTTTAAAGGTTATTCCTATAAGTAGACTTGGTACTTTAGTTGAGCCTTCTCAAAAGAAATTAATCTCCCAATTTATAGAGTGGATTGTGTTTGCGGTTTAGTCTTAGAGTAGACGGAGACGAAGTGTATGCATAGCTTCTCTAAAGTCAACAGAGCAGAGCCCCAGAGACAAATTTACAGTTGCAGGACAAATGAGGACAGGAAAACAGCTCTTTGCTTGCTTTCTGAGGATGAAGGAAGTCTTTGGCTTTAAATGAAATCCTGCTGCTTCTCAGACTGCAGCCCCCAGGCAAGGACTCAAGTCATAGATAAATGCCAACTTTATCAACACCAAAAACCACTGTGGGAGACCTTAAGATTCCTACCAATAAAGCTCAAATCCTGTCAAGCACAATCCTGAGCTACTTCAATATTGATCTTGATATTTATAACGGAATGCTTATCATCCTAGCACTTTGCACTCTGTAGAGTATGCAGTGATCACGGAAAATATTTTTATTTCTTAGGAAAGTCAAACTTTAAGGTCCATATTTGTTTGTTTTAGAAATTAACAATGTCTTATTAGCCTCCATTGTTAAGAGAATAAAGGTTTCTATGCTAAAACACCAGGTGTTAGCTGATAATGAGGTGTTAGGAGTTAGCATGTGAGAAAAGATGACTTAGTCCTCTGAAAGTTGTACTGTGACTACTCTGGGTATTTTCTCAACACGAAATCTGCTCTGTGATACCTTCAAGATAGAAAGGATTTCTTGTTTAGTTATGTTAATAAACATTGGCAAACAATGAGTCCCCCAGGCTGGCATAAACATCATTTGCAGAGTATTGACTGGCGTCTTTGTTATTTTTGCCTTCAAGTAGATTGCATGAAGATATTAATTGGCTTGCTCCTGCTAATTCTGTATAATAGATATTTGCAAAATCTGAGACTTGGAACAGGCAGATTGCAGCCCAGGGAGCTGATTTTCTCAGTTTTCTTTCTACTGCTGGATTGTCTCACGACTCTAAGAACCGATAGGAGAGCCCAGTGCGGCTATCTCTTCCACAGTACTCGCCTGGAGTCACAGAATTGTGGGTAATTCCTTTGTCATTATTTTCTTTGCTGCAGATTTCAGGAGAAACTTTATTAAGTTTATAGGTTTTCTTTGAAGTCTTGGATCGAGGTAAAACTAAAAAGAAAACTGTACTTATTGGAAGGAAAAAGAGCACTCATCTCAAGGAGAAAGTAACTAATGGTCTAATAGAGCATATGGTTTCAAGATATAAACCATAAAGTCATACTTTTATTCTTCAAAATGGCGAACTTTTATATCTTTATCACAGCAAGCCTGATGAGCTCAGCCTGCTTTCTGCTAGCTCTTTCTTCCTTACACCTTGTTTTTTTTTCCTTTTTAATACTCACTAAAGCTTTTTGTGTTCTATTATAGCATTTTTCTTCTAACTTCAATTTATGCTTTTATTTATAGCAGCAAAAACAATTTTTCCTTAGCTTTTCTTTATTTTCTTTCTATGTTGTTGAAAACCTGACATTACGGTGAGTCAGTGACTTCAGCAGCTATTGAAAAGCCTTAATAGTAAAGTGTAAGGGATAGTACCCGCCAGGCCTCAGCCAAGTCCAGCTGCTTCTCTTCCAGGAGGTAGACCTGGAAGCGGGGGCTGAGACATCGTTCCCAAACATGCCTGCCCTTGTTGTCAGAGTTGTTCTATAGCAATCCACTTCATTGTATACATTTCATATCCCATTTAAATTACTTTTATTAGAGTAGAATTAAAATGCCCCTACGGCATACTTGATGGAGTGGTTTCACGTTATTATCTTATTTAATTCTCATAAAGTGATCGGGCAAACCTGATCACTCCTGTTACACACATTTTGTTCTTGGGCTCAGAAATCACAAGGCCCATTTAAAGTTATACAACTCAACGTGGCCGTTACTTGTACTACAGAGTAAGGTTTAAAAATGGATCCAATTCAAGTTTTAAAAATGGATATAGGCAGGCACGGTGGCTCACACCTGTAATCCCAGCACTTTGGAAGGCTGAGGTGGGAGGACCACCTGAGATCAGGAGTTCAAAACCAGCCTGGCCAACATGGTGAAACCCCATCTCTACTAAAAATGCAAAAATTAGCCAGGTATGGTGGCAGGTGCCTGTAATCCCAGCTACTCAGAAGACTGAGGCAGGAGAATTGCTGGACCCTGGGAGGCGGAGATTGCAGTGAGCCAAGATCGTGTCATTGCACTCCAGCCTGGGAGACAGAGGTAGACTCAAAAAAAAAAAAAAGATACAATGTACACATTGTACATGTGTTTTTATTAAAATTTGGGTGAGCTTGCTATCCAGATTGTTTACAAAATGAAAATCATCAACTCACAGCAGCCAGCACTTATCAGGCACCCTGGGACACAGGGGTGCCCAGAAGGATGGCCTGGTCCTGCTTAGGTCTTGCTGTCTGGCTATTTAAAAAGCCATTAGGAGAGAAGAGGGACTCCTGCAGATATTAAAACACACTGGCATCACCATGAAAGGGTCCCTAAGGGTGGAGAGGAGCTGTGTTTCAGAGATGGAATAAAAACAACTGGATGTGTCAGTTATATTGGATTGGTGCAAAAGTAATAGTGGTCTTTGCCATCATTTTACTTTTGCACCAACCTAATATTTTCATAACACTCATAGCAGTGCATATTTTCTGAATTTAATTCATACACATACACTAAAATATTCTGCTTGATAAACATTTTTCCAGATGGTGCAACAAGCTTTCATAAAATGCCATGGTGCACCTCGGAGAACAGTCTATTAACAAAATCTAAAAGATAGACAAGTACTGTGACATGGTAAAAAGCCCCATAAAACTGCATACCTCAACCATACCTTGGCTTTCTGTTGAAACTGCTCTGTAACCCGTCATGTGACAGGCAAGCAGTCCAAACCCAGGCCATCTTGGCCCCTGCGACTTGTCATTTCCACCCTACCCAGACAATGTGCAAACAAATGCTTATTTTGACTTTTGTTAACCGCTTAAGTAACAATCAGAATGTCAAAAGTCCCCTGGCCCTCCGAATGTCAGAAGCTCCTCACCCCCACCCCCACCCCTCAGCCTCATCTCCGCCCAGAAGGTGATTTACAGCATTCACTAGCCCT
>CAUYLG010014984.1:0-27296 GCA_963573385.1 Cacajao melanocephalus | reverse complement strand
TGACCCCAGGAGGCGGAGATTGCAGTGAGCTGAGATTGTGCCACTGCAGCCTGGCGCCTGGTGACAGGGCAAGACTGTCTCAAAAAGCAAAAAAAAAGAAAGAATTTTATATAAGTGAAATATACACTAGTATTTTTTTTTAATCTTTGCTTTCAGCATAATTATTTTGAGATTCACTCATTTTTCTTGGGTATCAATCATTTATTCCTTTTTTTTTTTGCTTTTTTTCTTTTAACTTTTTTTTAATCTGTGCTCATTTCTCTAAAGATCTTTTTTCTTTCTCTTTTTTCTCTTTCTCTTTCTCTCTTTTCTTTCTCTCTCATTCATTCCCTTCCTTCCTTCTTTCTTTCTTTTTCTTTGTTTCTCTTCCTTCTTTCCCCTGACCATGCCAAGAACGTGAACTGTACACTTAAACATGGTTCAAATGGTAAATTTTATGTTATGTGCATTTTACCACAATGTTTAAAAAAAGATTCTTCTGGCCGGTGTGGTGGCTCACACCTCTAATCCCAGCACTTTGGGAGGCCAAGGCAGGCGAATCACAAGGTCAGGAGTTCAAGACCAGCCTGGCCAACATGGTAAAACTCCTTCTCTACTAAAAATTTTAAAAAATTAGCTGGGTGTAGTGGCAAGCACCTGTAATCCCAGCTACTATGGATACTGACTCAGGAGAATCACTTGAACCCAGGAGACAGGTTGCAGTAAGCCAAGATCATGTCACTGGTGACAGAGTGAGACTCAGTCTAAAAAAAATAAGTTCTTCTGTGCACCCCAGAACTCATCTTGTATGGGGATCCACAAAGCACCCAGCCAGCCTTGGCACGGCATGACCAGGAACATTGGCCACCTGGGTGGGCTCACCGTGGACGCAGCTAGGGCAAAAGTACCAAGCCAGGATGGCCCTACCCAGCCAGAGCCAGAGACTGAGGGGTGAAATTGGGGGTACTTTCCTCATCTGCAAGGAGACCTCCTTGACCTCCTCACAGCCCTCTTTCAGGTTCTTTTTTTTTTTTTGAGACAAAGTCTTGCTCTGTCACCCAGGCTGCAATGCGCCGTCTCAGCTCACTGCAACCTCTGCCTCCCAGGTTCAAGTGATTCTCCTGTCTCAGCCTCTGAAGTAGCTGGGATTACAGGTGCCAGCCACCATGCCTAGCCAATTTTTGTATTTTTAGTAGAGAAAGGGTTTCACCATGTTGGCCAGGCTGGTCTCAAACTCCTGACCTTGTGATCCACCTGCCTCTGCCTCCCAAAGTGCTGGGATTACAGGTGTGAGCCACCATGCCCAGCCTCTTTTTATTTTTTTTAAATTTTTTTTTGAGACAGAGTCACACTTTTTTTTTTTTTTTTTTTTTTGAGACAGAGTCTCACTGTGTCACCCAGCCTGGAGTACAGCGGCACCATCTTGGCTCACTGCAACCTCTGCCTCCCAGGTTCAAGTAATTCTCCTGCCCAGCCTCTCAAGTAGCTGGCACTACAGGTGCCCGCCACCATGCCTGGCTAATTTTTGTATTTTTAGTAGAAATGGGGATTGACCATGTTGGTCAGGCTGGTCTCGAACTCCTGACCTCAGATGATCCGCCACCTCAGCTTCCCATAGTGCTAGGATTACAGGCGTGAGCCACTGCACCCAGCCCTTTTTTAGGGTTTTCAGGGGCCCTGTTTTCCAGGGAAGAAAATGCCATCCCGATCCCCACCCCCACCCCCACTTCCATATACACGTTGGCCTCAGTGGAGAGTAAAAGCAGAGAGAAAATGGAGACTTAGAGAGTTGGAGTGACAAGCCCAAGGTCAGATGGCTAAGCGGCAACAGCCACAACCAGAAGCCAGCCATTCCAATGGCAAAATCCATGCTCTCCCTAAAGCTTTGCTTCTCAGAAGAACGAAAGCCTGGAGGCTGCAAGCTGGGTGAGGAGAAGCCACAGGACACAAAACAGCTTCCGGAGCACCCAGCTTCCGTGGCCATTTGGAGTGGGAGGTGCAGAATTGAGCAAATGTGTAAAACCTAACTTTTGTGTTCACAGGCATTCCCATACTGCAGAGGTAAAGCATAACACTCACGTGGATTGTTTTGTTTAAGATGGAGTTTCACTCTTGTTGCCCAGGCTGGAGTGCAATAGTGTGACCTCGGCTCTCTGCAACCTCCACCTCCTGGATTCAAGCAATTCTCCTGCCTCAGCCTCCCGAGTAGCCATGATTATAGGCACATGTCACCACACCCAGATAATGTTTGTATTTTTAGTAGAGACAGGGTTTTACCATATTGGCCAGGCTGGTCTTGAACTCTTGACCTCAAGTGATCTACCCACCTCTGCCTCCCAAAGTGCTGGGATTACAGGCATGAGCCACTGCCCCGGGCCTCACGTGGATTTTTGATGAACCAAGGTCCTTCTGTGCTAGCAGCAGGGCTCCATTATCCTGGTCAGTCAGCCTCCATAATTAAGGAAACAGTGGTGGAAAGGTCAGTAAGCTTGTGTTCCACCTGCCACCAGTGGAGAAAGCCCCATCCACTGTGACACACTTCCCGATGACTCGCTGAACAGAAGGATGTGCCTCAGCATCGAGGGTGTAGCTTGTGGGCACCTCCTGGTCCACCAGGTTGGCCACACGCATGCCAGCTCCTCACCCTAGAGTGATTTCAGAGTGGCTCATCTCTTAACTCTGAGTCACAGAGCAGTGGGGAGGAAGGGCTGGGGCAGGGCAGGGCTGGGCATGGCATGGCCGCTCACGGCACAGAGGGGAGGGTGGAGAGGTGCACTCTGTGTGTTGCCTTCATTTGCTTTATTGATGAAGGAGGAGCGTGAGGGATCTGGGGGGCTGTGGCTCTGGGCCCACCTGCTCCCTTGGGCTTGACCCCACTCCAGCTGCCCAGGCATTGCCAGGCAGTGTCCTGGGGAAAGGTGGGGCCTGCTGCTTCCCACGCCTGCCCTGTGGGATGGGGAGGGCTTGGGGAAGGCGCTGCTTATGCCCTGAGTCCCGGGAGCTAAGGATGCCCAAGGGGGACAGAGCGGCGCTGCCTGGCCCCGGGCCCAGGAGTAATGGCTGTTGGTGACTCCAAGGCTGAGTGGCTGTAGCCTTCCCATCACTCTCTGTCTGACACCAGAGACTGGGTCCTGCCACCCTGGGGCAAGAAGCGGCTTTCGAGATGCTGGCTGGACGTGGTGGCTCAGCCCTGGAATCCCAGCACTTTGGGAGGCTGAGGTGGGCAGATCACTTGAGGCCAGGAGTTCAAGATCAGCCTGGACAACACGGAGAAACCTCATCTCTACTAAAAATACAAAAATTAGCTGGACGTGGTGGCACACACCTGTAATCCAAAGTAGCACACAGCTGCTTGGGATGCTGAGGCAGGAGAATCACTTGAACCTGGGAGGTGGAAGATGCAGTGAGCAGAGATCGTGCCATTGCACTCCAGTCTGGCAGACAGAGCAAGACTCCATCTCAAAAAGAGAGAATGTAGCTCTGGGAGAGGTTTAGGGAACTGGGGACCTAGGAGGAGAGGCCGCATGCGTAGAGCTTCTGCCCCACTCACTTCGACTGGACCTTCTCAGTTCAGGAAGTGACTTTGTTGCTGTTGTTGAGCTTCTGAGTAAGACTTCCTGTGAGAAGGGGTTTAGCAGCTGGGTGCAGTGGCTGAAGCCTGTAATCCTACCACTTTGAGAGGCCAAGGCAGGAGGATCGCTTGAACCCAGGAGTTCAAGACCAGTCTGGGCAACATGGTGAAACTGTCTCTTTAAAAAAAAAAAAAATAGCCGGGCATGGTGGTGTGCACCTGTAGTCCCAGCTACTCGGGAGGCTGAGGTGGAAGGATCACTTGAGCCCTGGAGGTCGAGGCTGCAGTGAATGGAGATCACACCACTGTACTGTAGCCTGGGTGACAGAGTAAGACCCTATCTCAAAAACACAAAGAAGGAAAAAGGGGTTGACTACTAAAAATTATTCTGGGCCAGGTGCAATGGCAGAGCCCCAGCTACTCAGGAGGCTGAGGTGGGAGGATCACTTGAGTTTGGGAGGTGAAGTCTGCAGTGAGCTGTGATCACACTAGTGCACTCGAGCCTGGACAATGGAGCAAGACCCTGTCTCAAAAAATATATAATAAAAATAAAGAGAGAAATCATTTGGGGTCCCAGCACCCTTCATAAAATGTCAAATCATAAACCCCAGGGCCTGCTCTGAACCAAGACCTCTGTGTTCCCCACTGTACCTCCTCAGAGAAGAAACTCTGCAAGAGCAAGAAAAGTGTTGGACTCCGAGGTGGGTGGATCACGAGGTGAGGAGTTCAAGACCAGCCTGGGCAAGATGGTGAAACCCCATCTCTACTAAAAATACAAAAATTAGGCCGGGCACGGTGGCTCATGCTTTTAATCCCAGCACTTCGAGAGGCTGAGGCAGGCGTATCACAAGGTCAGGAGTTCGAGACCAGCCTGGCTAACACAGTGAAACCCTGTCTCTACTAAAAATACAAAAAATTCATCCCAGCTACCCAGGAGCCTGAGGCAGGAGACTCACTTGAACCTGGGAGGCAGAGGTTGCAGTGAGCCAGGATCATGCCACTGCATTCCAACCTGGGAGACAGAGCAAGACTCTGTCTCAAAAAAAAAAAAGAAAGAAAAAAAAGTATTGGACTCAGAGTCGAGCGGAGCCGGTAGAAAACATGAGAAAACAACAGCTCAGACACAATGGAAAGTTTACTTTTCTCTCTTTGTCAAGATGTCGGCTGGGCGAAGTGGCTCAGGCCTGTAATCCCAGCACTTTGGGAGGCCAAGGCAGGTGATCACCTGAGATCAGGAGTTCGAGACTAATCTGGCCAACATGATGAAACCCCGTCTCTACTAAAAGTACAAAAATTAGTCGGGCGTGGTGATAGGTGCCTGTAATCCCAGCTACTTGGGAGGCTGAGGCGGGAGAATCGCTAGAACCCTGGAGATGGAGGTTGTAGTGAGCCGAGATCATGCTATTGTACTCCAGCCTGGGTGACAGAGTGAGCAGTGTCACAGTGTCAGGAACGTGGGCTCCTTTTACTCTTCATTCTGCCGTACATCGTTCTCTCTCTCTCTCTTTCTTCTTTCTTTTTTATTTGTTGTTTTTTGCTCTGTCACCCAGGCCAGAGTGCAGTGGCGCAATCTCAGCTCACTGCAACCTCCGCCTCCCAGGTTCAAGTGATTGTCCTGCCTCAGCCTCCCAGCTACAGGCACCCGCCACCTAGTTTTTGTATTTTTACTTTTGTTTTTTGAGATGGAGTTTTATTGCCCAGGCTGGAGTGCAATGGCACGATCTCGGTTCACTGCAACCTCCGCATCCCAGGTTCAAGCGATTCTCCTGCCTCGGCCTCCTGAGTAGCTGGGGTTACAGGCACGCACCAACACACCCATCTTATTTTTACTTTTTTTTTTTTTTTTTTTTTTTAGTAGAGATGGGGTTTCACCCTGTGGTCAGGCTGGTCTCGAGCTCCTGACCTCGTGATCTGCCCGCTTTGACCTCCCAAAGTGCTGGGACTACAGGTGTGAACCATCGCGCTGGGCCTACTTTTTGTATTTTTATTAAAGACAGGGTCTCACTGTGTCGGCCAGGCTGGACTTGAACTCTTGACCTCAGGTATTCTGCCTGCCTCGGCCTCCCAAAGTGCTGGGATTACAGGCATGAGTCACTGCCCCCAGCCACTTAAATAATTTTCATTTCCGACAGATGGCTTTGTGTTCCAAATGGTTGCTGAAACTCCTGCCATTTTATCTGCGTTCCTGGAAACAAGAAGGGAGTAGAGTGTGCCTTTCCCTTTAAGAACTCTTTATGCAATCAAACACACTCCTTCCATTAAGGCCAAAAATTAGTCACATGGCCACACCTACGTGAGGGAGGCTGGGAAATGTCTTAATTCCAGGCAGCAAATGCCCCGATAAAATATCAGAGTTTCTAATCCCTTGGATCTCTGGGGGAGGTGGAGGTGGGGATGGGAACTGGAGGACCCTGAGCAGTCTCTGCTGTAATTACTGACAAGCTGTGTGCCCTCGTGCAAATCCCTTTACCTCTCTGAGCTCCTGCCGGTCTTTGAAATGAGGACGCAGGAGGATCATCTCCAAGGACCCTCCCAGCCTTGACATTTTGAGACTCTGGAGCAGGGAGCCCAGGGAGGCTGAAGACTAGAACGGAAGCTGCTTGGGTTTAAAGTTGCCTCTTCCGACTGAGCACGGTCCCTCAGGCCTGTCATCCCAGCACTTTTGTTACAGGAAAGGGATTCCAATCCAGACCCCAAGAGAGGGTTCTTGGATCGCACACAAGAAAGAATTCAAGGCAAGTCCATCAAGTGAAAGCGAGTTTATTAGGAAGGTAAAGGAACAAAGAATGGCTGCTCCATGGGCAGAGCAGGCCCCAGGGCAGCTGGCTGTCCTTTAATTGCTTTTGGTTTTTTGTTTTTCTTTTGCTGTCGCCCAGGCTGGAGTGTAATGGCGCGGTCTCGGTTCACTGCAGCCTCTGCCTCCTGGGTTCAAGTGATTCTCCTGCCTCAGCCTCCCTAGTAGCTGGGATTATAGACATGCACCACCACACCCAGCTAATTTTTGTATTTTTGCTGCAGACGAGGTTTCACCCTGTTGACCTGGCTGCTCTTGAAGTCCTGACTTCAGGTGAACTGCCCTCCTTGGCCTCCCAAAATGCTGGGATTACAGGCGTGAGCCACCTGGCCTGGCCAAGGTTGCCCATTTTTATGGTTATTTCTTAATGATATGCTAAATAAGGGGTAAACTTTTCATGCCTCCCCATTTTAGACCGTATAGGGCAACTTCCTGCCGTTGCCGTGGCATCTGTAAACCGTCATGGCCCTGGAGGGAGTGCAGCAGTGAGGACGGCCGGAGGTCACTCTTGTCACCATCTGGGTTTTGGTGGGTTTAGCCGGCTCCTTTACTGCAAACTGTTTTATCAGCAAGGTCTTTGTGACCTGTATCTTGTGCTGACCTCCTATCACATCCTGTGACTTAAAATGTCTTAACCTCCTAGGACTGCAGCCCAATTGGTCTCAGCCTCATTTTACCCAGCCCCTACTCAAGATGAGAGTTGCTCCGACAATTTGAGAGGCCGAGATGGGAGGATCCCTTGAGCACAGGAGTTCAAGACCAGCCTGGGCAACAGGGCGATACTCCATATCTACAAAAAATAGATGTATATTTATTAATTTTTTAAAAACCATAATTGGCTAGGTGCAGTGGTGCACTTCTGTAATCCCAGCACTTTGGGAAGCCGAGGTGGGTGGATCGCTTGAGGTCAGGAGTTCCAGACCAGCCTAGCCAACATAGTGAGACCCCCTTCTCTACTAAAAATACAAAAATTAGCTGGGCGTGGTGGCAGGTGCCTGTAATCCCTCCCAAAGTGCTGGGATTACAGGTGTGAGCCATAGAGCCCAGCCCAGACCCTCCATTGCTAACAAGCTCCTGGCAAGTCCGCCCAGGTGCTCTGAGGGTAACTGAGCAGCAGGACACTTCTGGGGCCCCTACACCCTCCAACCTCAGCTGCTGTGGAGAGCTGACTCCAAAGGGGTGGTCAGGGTGCTGGGTGGGGCACCAGTGTCAGGGACGCCCAACACGGCCCTCCCCTTGGGGCTACAAGGTCCTGGGACTAGCAGCCCAGCCCTGTCCCCAGCCAGGTCCGCAGACCTAAGACTACAGGGGCCCAGGCCAGGGACAAACCTGCTCGGATCTGAGCCCCTATTAGTGGCTTTCTGGTGTGTGCCCTTCCTTCCTCAGGCAGGAGAGGAAGCAGGGCCAGCTCCTTCTCCTCCCAGGGCAAGACCTGAAGTCTGTGTTTGTCTGTCTGCCAGACCTGCTGTGAGGGCCACGGTGTCTCCACCCAGGCCTTGTCCAGCCTCCAAGAGGTAACATTTTTCAGGGAGAGGACCTGGTGCTGATGGCTCACTCACCTGACTTCAAATCCCAGCTCTGCCACTTCTAGGCTGTGTGACTCCATGGAAGTTGCTTAACCTCTCTGAGCCCACTTCTTCTGTAAATGGGGATACCATAGGATTCTCATAAGCTGTGAGTAGCAACTGTTGATGTGTTTGTTTCTGTGCATTCAGATTTTCCCTCTTTCCTCAGGCACTTGCCGGGTAGCCCTCTGTGCCACATCCCTGCCCTGCCCCAGGGCACAGCAGCTTCAGAGGCAGGAGTGGCGGGTGAATGGGTAGCCCAGGCCTGCTGCTCTGGCCATTGTAAATCCAAGGAGCTGCGATGACATGGAAAAAAAATATGTGAAAGATGCCCCCGTGGGGGCAGGAGCCCCACTGGCAGGGGCAGGCCAGGGGGTGACTGAGCCCCAGGGAAGGGGCCCGCTGGGGCCAGAGGGAGGGCCACCTGCAGGAATGAGCTATGGGAGTCGGGAAGGGTGGGCAGCCCCTGAGACACCCATGGAGAAACTGAGGCAGAATCTGCAATTGGAGCCAGCCACCCCGCTCCACTGGCCCACACTGCTGCCATCCTTCCCACACGGGGCGGCTGGCTGGGACCCAAACCCCCCACGGTGGGCCTGGCCTTCAGAGCCGGTTTGGACATTTAAATGGCCAGCCTTCACCTCCCGTCACAGACACTTCCGCAGGAAGGTGTTGGTGCCACATCCCCAGCGCTGCCAGGCTAATACGGGGTGGAGGACAGGACTCCAGCAGCAACACCCTGTGCTGTCCCTCCCCAGCTGCCTGGGCCACCTGCTCAGGAGAGCTCACCCCCTTGCCATCTTTCCCAACTCGACACTATGCCAGGAAGGCAGGTGGGGGACGACTCTGCCACCCTCAGCCCCAGCTCCCTCCCCACCATGCCCAGGACCAGCTGGGCCCAGGGCGCTGCGCCAGTGTCATCAGGTCCTCACCACAGCCCTGGAGGGGGTGTTCCCATTCCACAGGCGGAAGACTGAGGCCCTGGGATGAGACTGGGTTGTGTGAAACGCCAGGCCGTGCCTGCCCCCGCAGTCCTGTGTAGCTGTCCTACTGGGCACTAGCTGGCCCGGTCCACCCGGGGCTCAGAGCCCCTCCTCCAGGCCTGGCCCCAGCTGCTATGTGGGGCCCACTGAGGCCTATTGGATCCTAATTGGATGCAATTAAGGCATCACCTGATGGCCTGGTCAGGGTGGCTCCTCCCAGCCTCTAGAGGACTCAGGCCAAAGACATTTGGGCTGCAGCCCCCACCCTGGCCCTGGTGGGCTGGGGTCACGCTCTGTGTGCCCCCAGCTGTCCAAGCAGGGGTGTACAGAGCCCTGAGGTGGGGTGAGGGTGAGGGTGAGAGCCTGAGAGAGATGCCGCAGAGGACATGGAAACTGTCACGAGGCCCCGCCCAGAGCAGACCCGGGCCAGGGCTGGCAGGGCCTCCTGCGGGGCCGCAGGTTTCTGTTTGGGAAGGCCAGGTTGTGGTGAGCTCTGTGGGGCTCCTGTGTCCTCATCCACTGGTGGATGCGGTTCCCTCCTGGGGTCCTCTCAGGGCACTGATAAGAGCCACCAGGATGAAGTTCAGCCACAGAGGGTGGGATGTGCTGTGCCTTGGTGGGCCCGGGGTGGAGACCTGGAATTTCTGGACAAGGCCCTTCTGATTCTGAGGGCAGGCGCTCCATGCCCCATCCCTGGAGAGCAAGTGACCAGCGTCTTTGTCACAGGAGGACAGAAAGGCCCCACATGGCCCTGAGCAGCTCTGGGGAACGTTTTTGGACCAGGTTCCTGTTGGGGGTTTTGGAGTCTGGGATTCCAGGATCTGGGTTTTGAGGTCTTGGGTGTAGGGTCTGAGGTCTGAAGCCCCTACTACAACCCAGGACACAGGTGAAAGCAGTGAGGTGGGCTGGGCAGCCCCCAAAGTTCAATGGACCCAAAGTGCTGGAGCCCAGCAGTGCCCAGGCAGCTGGTCCAGAAACCCCTTGTTCTATGGAGACTGAGGCCCACGCCTTGGGGGGTGGCCAGAGGCCTGTCCCAGAGCGCCTTTGAGTGAAGGGTAGGGGGACGACCACCCAAGACAAACCTCCCCCACTCCAGCAGGGAGCCCAGCTGCTCCTCGGAGGCCACTGCCCTGCAGGTCCAGCCTCTCTGGGCGCGGTGTATGGAGGCCGCTCCTAGGGAGGCATGAGTGGTGCAGCTCCTTCCCTGGGGCTCCCGGCCTCCCACCCCCACCTGGCCTCCTCCCCCAGAGCCTGGGACTGCTGGATGCCTGCCAAGATCACCCACAGCCCACCAAGCCTCACGGGAAGCACACACACGCCTCCTCCCGCCCCATCCGAAAAGATCCCTCTCTATTCTGGGCCTGTCTTCCTGGGGGAAACTGAGGCCCAGAGGGATTGAGGGCGCCCCAGGTCCTGAGTCTCCAGGTGTACTTTGGAGGTTGTGCTTGAGTGGGGCCTCCCCCGGCTTTCTTTGCAGCCATGAGCATGTGAAGGGGAGGAATCGGGGGTTGCCAGGCCTGGAGCCAAGGCCGGGGGTGGGGAGCAGCTGGCAGGGGTCCCAGCAAGAGGCCCGGCTCGGGGAGACCAGTACTCCTCTGCTCCTCCCTCCCAACCGCTTCCCACTCCACTCCATGCAGGCCGCCCAACAGGCCAAGAAGGGCTTGGGGGCGCTTGCTGGGGCTGCCGAAAGCACGAGGAGCTCCTGAAGGGGCTGGAGGCTCCGGGCTGGGGGCTGGCAGGCTCTGCAGCTTGGTTCCTGGGGCTTGTCGTGTCTGAATCCAGAACAAAGGCGGCTCGCAACGAGAGGGCGGGTGCTGGGCTCTGCCCCCAGTCGTGCGTGTGCATCACCATACGGTGTCTAAGCGGACACCTGCTTCTGGGATGAGCGAATTGGGTGAAATCGCTTGCCTTGAGCTGGGAATATGTTTGTGTGCAGTTCGGGGTGTGGGCTGCGATGTCCCTTGAGGTGATCAGCTGTCTCCATCACGCACACACACACACAAACACAGTGTGACTGAGACACACATGTGGGTTTGGGATCTCCAGGGCTGACTTCCTTCCGGAAACATGCCATGGCCCCACCACCTTGTGTAAAATTCCTCGACCTGACCACCTGCCGGGTAGAGCCACGCAGTGCCTGTGACGGAGGCACCACGACGAAGCCAGGCTCCGGGCCTGGAGTCTGTGCTGGCCGCACTGTACAGTGGCGAGGACCTGCGAGACAGCTCCGTGGACAGACCCCACCCATGCCTTACCTCTCTGAGAGGCACTGCCTCACCTGTACGGCAGGTAAGTTCGCTGCCCCCACACCTGGTCCAGCCTAGCTGGCCGCAGGCCTCCACCCGCATCTCCAGCCTTTGTCCAAGTCATTCTGCCTGACCTGCCCCTCTCCCTTCCCCAAACGTCCTGCTCTTTCCCATCCTTCAGGGCTCTGCTCAAAGCCTGATGACTGAGCCTGAAAAAGTGACCCAACCTCTGTGAGCCTCAGTTTCTCCGGCTGTTAACAGGAGGTGGAGTTCCCCCCTTTCCAGGGAACTGGGAGGAGGGAAGAGGGCGCGGCCGTGGGGAGTCTGGCCCACCGCATCCGCCCAGCCCGGGGCTCCCCATCCCGGCCAGTGGCTCCCTAAGCCTTGCCAGGTGGTGACGGCGCCTTGGGCGGCCCATTCCCGCCCCGCAAAAACCAGCTAAGGCCCCTGAAACGTTGCCTGGAAGGCCCCGCGGGAGAACATCTGCGCAGGCGGCTGGGGGTCGGGGCCCGGGGTGGGGGGCGTCTGCCGGGTCGGGCTGGAGGACCCGCCCCGCCTCCCAGTCTGTGAAATGCGGCGACGGCCCGGGCGTGTCGGCGAGTTCTCATCCGTTGCCGGCGGGCGCGGTCGCAGAGGACGGAGCTGGGGTGGCGCAGAAACACCAGGAGGCGGCCCCGCGGTCCCGTCCCAGCGTCCCAGCGGTAGCGCTCTCTGCAGGCTCAGGAGAAAGGCGCTGCCCGAGGCCTCGGGGCGGGGTGTCGCCGGGATGGGAACCCAGACCCGACCGCCTCAGTTCCACCCGCGCCCCTTCAAGGCTCCCGGGCGGCGTCAGGCGGGTCGTGTGCGGACGGCTCCCCAACCCGCGCGGGCGCCCCTCTCCTCTCCCAGGGGATTAAGTGGGGACTTTGAACCCTGTCCTCCAGCACTCATGGGGAGGAGTAATCAGATTGCTTTCCAAACCTGGCCTCGCCTTGCAAACTCGCCCAACCCCAACCCACCCCCGCAGCCGGGCCGCCGCCCACACTCACTCTGGGCCTTGAACTTCTGGCCTCAAGCCATCCTCCCACCTCGGCCTCCGTAAGTGCTGGGGATTCAAGCCCCGGCCTTGCGGGGAAGGGAATCCTTGACGCATTTTACAGACGGCACCGAGGGTCGGGGCAGTGCTTTAACCGGGGACCAGGAGCCTGACCCTTCCAGGGCTCTGAGACAGCCTGGGGCCTGGCGGGGGTGACACAGCCCCACTGTCTGCCCGGCGTTCACAGCCTAGAACCACACCTGAGCTAGTGCCAAGGGTGACATGTGCCACAGAACTGTGGAGGAGGGGAGTATCCAGACATTCCCAGGAGGAGATCCGGGGGAGACTGGACTAAAGAGGGGGCAGGGCTGGGGGAAGAAGGTGCCCCCAGCAGTTGGTCCAGAGAGAGGATTCCTGGGCTCCCGTGAGTGAAAGAACAGCGGAGTGGGGGTGGGGAGCAGAAGGAGGCCTGCGGGCCACATGCAGCCTCTGGATCTCAGCCCAGCCGCCCGAGGAGGCACAGCTGGGTGCAGATTGGCTATTCGTATTTTACTAGGTCCCTCTGGCCTCTGTCCCTTCCCTGGGCTCTGCAAGCCAGGAAGAAAATCGTTGCTTCATCCTGCAACTCCCAGAAGGGCCTCCCGACCCTGGTGTGGGTGGTGAGGAGGAGGAGCGCGGTGGGTGAGGCCGCTTTGCAGTTGTTATGGAACACAGTAAGATCCCGGCTGGGATGAACCGGACAGGAGGAAGAGCCCCAGTTCTGCCCGTGCCGCTTAGGGAAGGCTGCCCAGGCGAGGTGGCCCGGGCTGAGGATGAGCCAGTGGAGGAGGAGGTCTCAAGAGAGGGGACAGCAGTGAGCCCAGCACCCCCTCCATGGGAGTCTGAGTGTAAGGCATCCCGACCTGTCTGCCTGTCAGTGTCTCTCAGCTGCTAAGGTGCAGACAGGAAGCAGTCAGGGGCCTCAGTGTGTAGGTGGAGGGGCGCATGGCGGCGGGTGGGGGGCGGCCAGGCAACGGCGCAGGGAAGACCCTATCAAAACTAGGACCTGTCCGATGGACAGGCTTCGCCAGTGGACGGTGGGGGAGTCTGGTTAAACTCCAAATAGAAACCTTATGCTGGCCGGGTGCGGTGGCTCACACCTGTAATCCCAGCAATTAGGGAGGCCAAGGCAGGTGGATCACCTGAGGTCAGGAGTTTGAGACCAGCCTGGCCAACATAGTGAAACCCCACCTCTACTAAAAATACAAAAATTAACCAGGCGTGGTGGTAGATGCCTGTAATCTCAGCTACTTGGGAGACCGAGGCAGGAGAATTGGTTGAAGCCGTGCTGTGGAAGTTGCAGTGAGCTGAGATCGCGCCACTGCACTCTAGCCTGGGCAACAGGAGCGAGACTCTATCTCAAATAAATAAATAAATAAATCTCATGCTTACTTCTGCTTCCTCTGGAAGCTTCATGATGCTTCCAGCAAAATGGTGGCGAAGAATAAACGGGCATCAGAGGGGAGTTGGCCAGGGATGAGGGGTCCATCCAGCAGGTTTTTGGAAAACAAAACTGATGAGACTCAGCAGAGAAAAAGCACCATGAGAAGCCAGGCAGGGCAGATCTCGGCACTGCACCTGTGGCAGGCAGAGGGGCTCAGGTGGCGTCTGCTCCTGGGATGGTTCCAGCTGCTAAAGTGGGCAGCCCCAGGGGACCCCAAGGGTTTCCTGCCTTCTGGTGTTCACACCCTCATCTGCCCTTGAGTGTAGGCAGGACCTGGGAGTTGTTCCTAACCAATAGAATATGGCAATGGTGATAATGTCCCTCCCACACTTACCTTCTGTGTAAGGAAGCAGACTGGAGTGAGAACTTCCTGAAGGGCTGGATGACGGAAGCAGCAAGTTGAGGAAGCCTCCGTGGTGAGGAACTGTGGGCAGCTGGAGGCCAACAGCCTGCAGAGCCAGGGCTCCCATCACACAGCCACGAGGGAGTGAGGCCTGCCCACAGCCAGGGAGCTGGGAAGCAAGATTCTTCCCCAGCAGAGCCCCGAGACGATGTGCAGGGGTAGCATCCCGACTGCAGCCCTCTTAGGCCCCAAGCAGGAGACCCAGAGCACTAGGACTTCTAGACCATGGGAAAGGTGAAGTGGCCCCACATGGAGGCTCACACCTGTAATCCCAGCACTTGGGGAGCCCGAGGCAGGAGGATCACTTGAGCCTGGGAGTTCGAGACCAGCCTGGGCAAAACAGTGAGCCCTCGCTCATCTCAAGAAAAGAAGAAAAAAGGAAAAAAGAGAACAGGCACAATGGCTCACACCTGTAATCCCAGCACTTTGGGAAGCCAAGGCAGGTGGCTCATTTGAAGTCAGGAGTTCAAGACCAGCCTGGCCAATATGGTGAAACCCTGTTGCTACTCAAAATACAAACATTAGCCAGGCGTGGTGGCGTGTGCCTGTAATCCCAGCTACTCGGGAGGCTGAGGCAGGAGAATCACTTGAGCCTGGGAAGCAGAGGTTGAGGTGAGCTGAGATCAGGCTACTGTACTCCAGCCTGGCGAGAGAGTGAGACCCTATCTCAAACAACAAACCAGATTGGGGGCAGAAAGACTGTGGGTTTTTTCTTCTTCTTTTTTTTTTTTTTTTTTTTTGAGGCAAGGTGTTGCTCTGTCACTCAGCCTGGGGTGCAATGGTACAATCACAGTTCAGTGCAGCCTGGACCTCAAGGTCAGTGACCTTAGGCTCCCAAGCAGCTGGGACTATAGGCTCATTCCTCCATGCCCAGCTAACTTTTGTATTTTTTGTAGAGAAGGGATTTCTTCATATTGTCCAGGCTGGTATTGAACGCCTGGGCTCAAGAGCTCTGCCCGCCTCATCCTTCCCACGTGCTGGGAATACAGGTGAAAGCCAGCACTGCACCTGGCTGGCTGTGGACTACCTTTTTTTTTTTTTTTTTTTAGAGACAGGGTCTCGCTGTGTTGCCCAGGCTGGAGTGCAGTGGCTATTCACAGGCACGATCCCACTACTGATCAGCACGGGAGTTTTGACCTGGGCCGGTTCACCCCTCCTTAGGCAACCTGGTGTCCCCCGCTCCCGGGAGGTCACCATATTGGTGCCAAACTTAGTGTAGACACCCAATCGGCATAGCGCACTACAGCCCAGAACTCCTGGGCTCAAGTGATCCTCCCACCTCAGCCTCCAGAGTAGCTGGGACTACAGGCATGCGCCACCACGCCCAGCGGCTGTGGATAATAGCAACATTGGAAGCTAGAAGGCAATAGAGAAATGCCTTAAAATTGCTGGGGAAATGATTTGCAAGTTGAAATTTTATAGCAAGCCAAGATATCAAGCATGAGATTAGACAAACACCTTTTCAGACATGCAAGAATTAAATCAGTCTCCCACGCACCTTTTCTCGAGAAGCTACTGGAGGATGTTCTCTAGCAAAATGAGGGAAGAAACCAAGAGAAAGTCATGAGCTCCCGGAAACCGGGATCCAACCCAAGAGAGTGACAAAGGGAACATCCAGGTCATAGCCGTGCTGCAGGCTCAGAGAGCAGCCAGCATGGATTGTTGCAGGAGGTGTGCTTCCGAAGGGAAATTGTGGGGCAGGGTGAGGGCAGACTGATGCCTAGGAAATAGGATTGAGAGATTGTGGAGCATTGAGAAGACTTAGAGATGGGCACAAAGAAAGCTAAGTTATTAGTTATCTACTACTGCCTAAGAAATTGCCAGGTTGGCCGGGCGAGGTGGCTCACGCCTGTAATCCTAGCACTTTGGGAGGTTAAAGCCGGCAGATCACAAGGTCAGGAGATCCAGACTGTCCTGGCTAACACGGTGAAACCTCGTCTCTACTAAAAATACAAAAAATTAGCCGGGTGTGGTGGTGTGCGCCTGATGCAGGAGAATCACTTGAACTTGGGAAGTGGAGATTGCAACAAGCTGAGACTGCGCCACTGCACTCCAGCCTGGGCAGAGGGAGACTCCATCTCAAAAAGAAAAAGAAGGAAAAAAAAAGAAATTGCCAGGGTAGGGCGCAGTGGCTCACCTCTGTGATCCCAGCACTTTGGGAGACCAAGGCAGGCAGATTGTTTGACCGGGAGTTCAAGAGCAGCCTGGGCAACATGGTGAAACACTATTCCTACTAAAAATATAAAAATTGGCCGGGCATGGTGGCTCACGCCTATAATCTAAGCACTTTGGAGGCCAAGGCAGGCAGATCACCTGAGGTCGGGAGTTCAAGACCAGCCTGACCAACATGGTGAAACCTCGTCTTTTATTAAAAAAAAAAAAAAAGCCAGGCATGGTGGTGAGCGCCTGTAACATCAGCTAGGCAGGAGAATCGCTGGGACCCGGGGTGCAGAGGTTGCAATGAGCCGAGATTGCTGCACTGCAGCCTGGGTGATAAAGCAGGACTCCATTTTGAAAAAAAAAATCTACAAAAAATACAGAAACAGACCAGGCACAGTGGTTCATGCCTGTAATCCCAGCAGTTTGGGAGGCCTAGGCAGGCAGAGCACCTGAGGTCAGGAGTTCAAGACCAGCCCGGCCAACATGGTAAAACAATGTCTCTACTAAAAATAAAAAAATTAGCTAGATGTGGTGGCACATGCCTGTAGTCCCAGCTACTCAGGAGGCTGAGGCAGGAGAAACGTTTGAACCCAGGAGGGGGAGGTTGCAGTGAGCCAAGATTGTGCCACTGCACTCCAGCCTGGGCAACAGAGTGAGACTACATCTCAAAATTTTAAAAAATAATAAAAATAGGGCCGGGTGCGGTGGCTCACACCTGTAATCCTAGCACTTTAGGAGACCGAGGTGGGTGGATCACCTGAGGTCAGGAGTTCAAGACCAGCCTGGCCATCAAGGTGAAACCCTATCTTAAAAAAAAAGTAATAATAATAATAATAACTAGCCAGGCATGGTGGTATGTGCCTGTAGTCTCAGCTGGCTCTGGAGGTTGAGGCAGGAGGATTGCTTGAGCCTGGGAGGCAGAGGTTGCAGTGAGCTGAGATCACACCACTGCATTCCAGCCTGGGTGACAGAGCAAGACTCTGGAGAGAAAGAGAGAGAGGGAGGAAGAAAGGAAGGAAAGAAAGAAAAAGAGAGGAGAGAGAGAAAAAAGGAGAGAGGAAGGAAGGAGGAAGAGGATGGAGAAAGGAAGAAAGGAGGAAGGAAGGATAAATAAATACATAACTGGCACATATTCATCTTACAGTTTCTGAGCATCAGGAGTCTGGGCGTGATTGAGGTGGGTCATTTGCTTAGGGTCTCACAAAGCTGCAATCAAGGTGCCACTGGGATTTCAGCTGAATTTGGCTGGGAAGGATCTGCTTCTGAGCTCACTGAAGTTGCTAGCGGAGTTCAGTTATTTGCTGCTGTAGGACTGAAGGCTTCAGTTTTTTGCCAGCGACTGGATTTAGAGACCGCCCTAGAGGCAAGCTGTTAGCTCCACATGTCTATTCCTTGCCATGAGGGCCCCTCAATGTAACAGCATGGCAGCTTCCTTCTTTTTTTTTTTGTTTGAGACAGAGTTTCACTCTTGTTGCCCAGGCTGGAGTACAATGGTGCAATCTCAGCTCACTGCCACCTCCGGCTCCCGGGTTCAAGCAATTCTTTTGCCTCAACCTCTCAAGTAGCTGGGATTACAGGTATAAGCCACAACACCCAGCTAATTTTGTATTTTTAGTAGAGATGGGGTTTCTCCATGTTGGTCAGGCTGGTCTCAAACTCCCGACCTCAGGCGATCTGCCCACCTCGGTCTCCCAAAGTGCTGGGATTACAGGTGTGAGCCACTGTGCCCGGCAGCAGCTTCATCCTTCTAAGCCAGTGAGAGGGGAAGAGACCCAAGCGAGATGGGCACAACAGTCTTTTTTTGTTTTTCTTTTTTCACTTGGTCATTTGTTTGTCTTTTGAGAAATAGGCACGACAGTCTTATGTGATGTAATCACATATATGCCATCATCTTTGTCCTGTTGGTTCCAGCGCGTCACAGGTCATTCCCACACTCAAGGGGGGACGACAAAAGGGTGCAAACACCAAGGGCAGGGATCTTTGGGAGCTACTATTTCTTTTTTTGGAGACAGAGTCTAGCTTTGTCACCTAGCTAGGCTGGAGTGCACTGGTGTGATCTCAGCTCACTGCAACCTCCACCTCCCAGGTTCAAGTGATTCTCCTGCCTCAGCCTCTTGAGTAGCTGGGACTACAGGCACATGCCACCGTGCCCAGCTAATTTTTTTTGTATTTTTAATAGAGGCGGGGTTTCACCGAGGTGCCCAGGCTGCCCTTGAACTCCTGAGTTCAGGCAGTCTACCGGCCTCAGCCTCCCAAAGTGTTAGGATTACAGCCTAGGATTTACTTTGGAAGGAGCCTAAGTACACTAAGCAACCGAAAAGAAAGGCAATTATTAACTTCATGAAAAACCAAAAGTTAAACCCAAAAGGATACGTAACCACAGTGCATTAGTTGGCTCAGTAGCAAACAATGTTTATATCATCATTATGATGAAACTGAATATTTATTTGTTCCAAAATTGCTATATATTGATAATGAGAGGTGACACAGGGAGAGTATGGGGGGCGTGTGGCACGGAGGAGTGTAAAGAATGTGAAACTCATCTCCCATAAGGGAAAGCCAGTAGATAATGGCTGGGTTGTTAAATCAAGTAACAGCAGCACAAGAATGTTATTTATAAACATGGAGATAAAATCCAGAAAAAGAAGCCAAAAGAGTTGAATGTGTCTGTCTCTGGGGAGGATTAAGAGCGGGATAGGTGGGGAGGCGCTGCTGCTTTTCATGATGTCTATTTGCCTTTTAAAATTCTACGCATATCACGTACCTGTACTTTACACTATTGCATTACTTGGATGAAAATACACAGTAATTAATAGAGAAAGGGGTAGGGGAGGAGAAGCCTCCTTGAAGAGAGAGCAGTGAAGTCCCAGGCATCCTGAACAACACAAGCTTCTCCTTCCCTGGGGAGGCTCCCATTTAGAGGCAGAGATGGGGGAGGAACTGTAGCCCCTGGGAACACTCAGGGGCTCATACAAGAGAGATTACAGTAACCAGAAACCGCACCAGGAGACTATAGTAACCGCCTGGGCCGGGGAAGGTGGCGCTCCTGGGGCTGAGAGGACTTGAGAAAATGGCAGGGGTGAGTTTGGAACCTCCGTGGGGTGGAGAAGGAGCCCAGGGCCCAGAGTGGGTTTCCCCCGACCCTAGGAGTCTCCCATCTCCGTAGACATTTCCTGGGGAGACTCTGAAAGCTCTGACCAGGTTTTGTTTTATTTTTAGAGAAGGGGTCAGCTGGGCATGGTGGCTCACACCTATAATCCCAGCACTTTGGGAGGCCAAGGTGTGAGGATCACAAGGTCAGGAGTTCAAGACCAGCCTGGCCAATATGGTGAAACCCCGTCTCTACTAAAAGTACAAAAATTAGCCGGGCATGGTGGTGGGCGCCTGTAGTCCCAGCTACTCAGGAGTCTGAGGCAGGACAATCACTTGAACCTAGGAAGTGGAAGTTATAGTAAGCCGAGATCACGCCATTGCACTCCAGCTGGGGCGCCAGAGAGAGACTCTGTCTGAAGGAAAAAAAGAGAGAGAGAAGGGGTCTCACTGTGTTGCCCAGGCTGGAGTACGATGGTTATTCACAGGTATGATCAGAGCTCACTGCAGCCAAAAAGTCCTGGGCTAAATTAATCCTTCCACCTCAGTATCTCAAGTTGCTGGGAATAAAGGCATGTACCACAGCAGCAGCAGCTGGCCTTTTTTTTTTTTTTTTTTTTTTTAAATCTCCCGTGCTCGCTTCGGCAGCACATATACTAAAAAATGGAACAATACAGAGAAGATTAGCATGGCCCCTGTGCAAGGATGACACACAAATTCGTGAAGCGTTCCAGAAAAAAAAAAGTTTAAAAAAAGAAAGTCTCACTCCCTCACCTGGACTGGTGTGCAGTGCCACAATCTCGGCTCACTGCATCCTCTGCCTCCCAGGTTCATGCCATTCTCCTGCCTCAGCCTCTGGAGTAGGTGGGATCACTGGTGCCCATGACCACACCCAGCTAATTTTCTTGTATTTTTAGTAGACACAGGGTTTCACCATGTTGGTCAGGTTGGTCTCGAACTCCTGACTTCAGGTGATCTGCTCACCTTGGTCTCCCAAAGTGCTGGGATTACAGGTGTGAGCCACCTCACCCGGCCCTTTTTTTTTTTTTTTTTTTTTTTTTTGAGACAGGGTCTCACTCAGTCACTTAGGTTGGAGTGCAGTGGTGTGATCTCAGCTCACTGCGACCTCTGCCTCCCAGGCTCAGGTGATTCTCCGGCCTCAGTCTCCCAAGTATCTGAGACTACAGGCACGCGCCACCACACCTGGCTGACTTTTTGTATTCTTAGCAGAGATGGGGTTTTGCCTTGTTGGCCAAGCTGGTTTTGAACTCCTGAGCTCGGGTGATCCACTCGCTTCAGCCTCCCAAAGTGTTGGTATTACAGGCGTGAGCCACCGCACCCCAGCCTGTCTCTGTCACTTTCTCCCTCCCTTCCTCTCTCTTCCACAGAAATAATCTCTCTCATGAGCACCCGAGTCTGCATCCTGCTCCACTCACTCAGCAGTCTGTCCAGGCGCTCCTTCCGCGTCAAGATGTCCAGAAAGAGCTGTCTTCCTCCTTTTCCAGCCCCCTGTGTGGGAGCCCCTGTGTGCACCTGGTTCCCAGTGATGGGTGCCCAGGTTGGTGCAGCACTTTGCTTTTATTAATTCTGCCACAGATGGAACCCCTCAACACATTCCACTGGGCTGTCTTTTGCCCTGGGATGCCCTGGGAACCTGCCCTGAGATGCTGGGTCTGTCTAGGGACACTCGTCATAGGCCAGGTGTCCCAGACCCCAGCAGCTTCATGGACAGCTATGAACAAAGGAGGGTAAGGAAGAGGAATGCTGGAGTGTTTGGGTCAGAAAAGGATTTCTGGGCTGGGTGCAGTGGCTCACACCTGTAATCCCAGCACTTTGGAAGGCTGAGGCAGGAGATCACTTGAGCCCAGGAGTTCAAGACTAGCTTTGGCAACATAAGGAGATCCCATCTCAAAAAACAAAGAAGAAAAAGGATTTCTGGGAACGCCTCAGTTACTGGCACTCACCAAGGGCAGAGGGCTATGTCTGGGGCTGCCAGGATGCCACCGTGGGCCTAGGCACTGGTGGTGGGGGTTGGGGGGATGGCTGAGAGTCCCTGTCTGGAGCACAGTGGCTGGAGGGTGATACTGGCTGTCAGAGGCATGTGAACCAGAGAGACTCCATCTTGAATAGGGGATGGGTAAAGTGAGGCTGAGACCTACTGGGCTGCACTCCCAAATGGTTAAGGCATTTTTTTTTTTTTTTTTTTGGCAGAGTCTCACTCTGTTGCCCAGGCTGGAGGGCAGTGGTGCAATCTTGGCTCACTGAAATCTCTGCCGCCCAGGTTCAAGCGATTCTCCTGCCTCAGCCTCCCGAGTAGCTGGGATTACAGGCACCTGCCACCATGCCATACTGACTTTTTTATTTTTAGTAGAGATGGGATTTCACCATCTTGGCCAGGCTGGTCTTGAACTCCTAACCTCATTATCCACCCACCTTGGCCTCCCACAGTGCTGGGATTACAGGTGTGAGCCACCACATCCGGCCTCTGGTTAAGGCATTCTAAGTCACAGGATGAGATAAGAGGTCGGCACAAGATACAGGTCACAAAGACCCTGCTGATAAAACAGGCTGCAGTAAAGAAGCTGGCTAAACCCACCAAAACCAAGATGGCAAGAGTGACCTCCGGGCGTCCTCACTGCTGCACTCCCTGCAGGGCCATGACGGTTTACAGATGCCATGGCAACGGCAGGAAGTTGCCCTACATGGTCTAAAATGTGGAGGCATGGGGCCGGGCGCCGTGGCTCACACCTGTGATCCCAGCACTTTGAAAAGCTGAGGCGGGCAGATCACGAGGTCAGGAAATTGAGGGCAGCCTGGCCAACATGGTCAAACCCCGTCTCTACTAAAAATACAAAAATTAGCTGGTTGTGATGACGTGTGCCTGTAATTCCTGCTACTCAGGAGGCTGAGGGACAAGAATCACTTGAACCTGGGAAGCAGAGGTTGCAGTGAGCCGAGATAGCATCACTGCATTCCAGCCTGGGTGGCAAGAGCCAGACTCTGTTTCAAAAAAAAAAACACATAAAAATGGGCAAGCGGCAGCCCTCGTATTGCTCTGTCTGTGAGGTGGCCACTCCTTTTCCCTTTACTTTCCTAATAAACTTGCTTTCCCTTTGCTCTGTGGACTCACCTGGAATTCTTTCCTGTGTGAGATCCAGGAACCCTCGCTCTCCTGGGCTCTGGATCAGGACCCCTTTCCGGGGACAGGGCCTCTGACTCCCTGTGTATACCTTACGCTGGTCTTGGGCAACTTACGTTACCTCTCTGGGCCTCGGTTTCCTCCTCTAAAAAATGGGGATGACAAAAGCCCTGTCATAGGCAAAGAGGCAAGAAACAGCTGAGCAGGGCAGAGAGCCGATCTGGGGAGCCCTGCCCAGGGAGGGATATGAAAGAAAGTCTGCAGAACTGAATGGGTCAGAATTTATGCTTCGGAATTGTGGTCAATAGAGCCCAGATCACGCATTAGAGGAAAAAAAAAAAAAAAAAAACAAAATTATGGTCAGAGCAGCGTGCACCAAGACTCCAGGCCCTCCAGGCCCTCTGGTGGCAGGGCCTAGGCACCTGGCCTCCCAGCCTCAGTTTCCTTGACCCTGTAATGGGGATGGCAGCCCCCACCTTCGAGGGGCATGGTTGTCAACTAATAACGCTGACTCACTCCCCACATCCCACGCCCAGGGGCCCCTACAGTCCTGAAATGGGCTAAGTCAAGTCACGCCTCTCCTCCTGCTGGGACAGCCTGACCAAGTCCCATTGCTGTTCTGCCAGGGAGCCCGATTTTGGCACTGGTGTATTTCCGGAGCCAAAGCGGGTGCCCAGTCCAAGGCCCTAGCAGGTGTCTGAGTCCCTTCCTGGAGCTCCCTTGCCTCCCTCAGTCCCGGCATGGGGCTTAGGAGGGGAGGAAGTTCTGACACAGAGCGGGCGGAGTGGTGGGGGCAGCTGAGGGCTCTGGAGCAAAGGCTGGGCCCCCACTCTGGCTTTCCCTGGCCCTAGAGGAAGGGTGGGGTCTGAGAGCATGTAGGGGCCTGAGAGCAGGGGCAGCATAGACACTCACCCAGAGACCATTTGGGGGTCCCACTCACCTGGACCCAGGTGTCTGGGGCCAGGTGGGGTTTCCTCTCTAAGCTCAGAGTGACCTCCCCTTTCCCACCCTTGCCCAGAGCAAGCCCTGCTGAATTCTAACTCCCACTTACCCTAGACCAGGGACACAGGGTCGTGCAGGCCTCCCGGAGCAAGCACTCCTGAGCTGGCTTCTCCACGTGGCCACAGGACAGACTGTGTGTGCTCCATCCAGCACCACAGGCTCACCCAAAACAGAGGCTCCAGGAACAGGCTGCCCGTACAACGTACCATGCTCTAGTCTTCCTTGTGTTTGTAAAATGCTAGCTGTTTCATTCACAACTTCCAAACTAGAAACAACCCAGTTATCCATCAACTGGTAAAGGAATAAACAAATGTGTTATCTTTGTTTATTTAATTTTGAGACAGGGTTCCACTCTGTCATCCAGGCTGGAGTACAGTGGAGAGATCACAGCTAACTACAGCCTAAACCTCTTGGGCTCTAGTGATTTTCCCACCTCAGGCATACCTGGCTATTTTTTTTTTTAATTGAATGTGATGTATTTATTTAAAAGGAATGCTGGTCAGGCATGGTGGCTCATACCTGTAATCCCAGCACTTTGGGAGACCGAGGTGAGCAGATCACCTGAGGTCAGGAGTTCGAGACCAGCCTGGCCAACATGGTGAAACGCTTTCTCTACTAAAAATACAAAAATTAGCCGGGTGTGTGGCAAGCACCTGTAATCTCAGCTACTCGGGAGGCTGAGTCACGAGAATAGCTTGAACCCGGGAGGCAGAGGTTGCAGTGAGCCGAAATCGTGCCACTGCACCCCAGCCTGGGCTGTAGAGCAAGACTTCATCTCAAAAAAAAGATTACAATGGTAAATTTTATTATGTATATTTTTACCTTTGTTTATTTTTTAATTTTATTTTTTAGCCCCTCCCACCAATAACAAACCCTCCCTTGGTTCCGCCATGCTCCTCGTAGGACAGGCTACAAAATTTGCAGGGCCCACCGTAAAATGAAACTACAGGGACTCTTGTTCAAAAGTATTAAGAATTTCAAACCCCATGGGATTGCACAGGTCATAGCCAAAGCGCAGGCCTTGCCTCCAGGCCCCAGCCCGCCCCGCTCTGGGGCTTCTCTTCTGGCCCCTCACTCCTGCGAGAAGCCTTTCAGCTTGGGGAAGAGCCGCAGCCTTGCGCCTCTGGGCCTTTGTCCAGGACGTTCCCTCAGCGCTCAGCGCCCTTCCTGGTGGCTTCCTACATCTTCAGATCCCGGCTGAGCTCTGCTGAAATCCGGGGCCGGTGGTGGCTGGGGCAACCGCTCGGCTGGGGCGAGGCCACCTTGCTCCGGGTCTTGTCCCGTGGACTGGCTCCTGGGCGTGAGATGAATGCATCGGCTCAACCCCGGCCGCCACGTTGTGTTCAGAACACCAGGCAGCCGGCACCTGCTGCGCCCCAGCGTCCCGCGACCTCCCCAGCCGCAGGGACTCTCATCCACGTGCCCGGGCGGGGCCGCAGTGGAAAGGCTCGGATCCCCCCAGGACTATTGGCCGGTGGGGCCGGTGGGGCCGGTGGGGCCGTTTCGCTTTCCTGCGCGCCCATTTGCCCATTTGCCGGGAGGGGACCCCGCGCCCCGGCCTGGAGGTGACGGCAGAGCCTGCGGGAGGCCCGGGCCGCGCCCCGGAGGGCCCCGGGGGCGACCTTCGCGCTGACGACGGCGCCCAGGCCGCGGCCCCTGCCCCCGCGCCCACCCACGCCGTGCCTGGCCCTCGCTCCCCCGGGAGAAGCCCAGCCGGCGGCCGGAAGCGCGTGGAAGCGCAGACATGGGACCGGAGACAAAGACCCTGCGGTGGGGGCGGCGGCGGAGAGACCCCTGCCCGTGCTGAGACACCAGGGAAGCTCCTCTGGATGGCCTGGAGCTGGTCTGCTCTCCAGGGGCCGCAGTTTCCTTATCTGGACAACGGGGGCAGGGTCACAGCAGCCCCTCGGGCTTACAGCTGGGTTGTTCTTTCCTTGCACCTCCTCCCTCTACAGGGTCGTTGAGAGGGGCCATCTCCGCTCTGGCATCTGGAGGAGGAGGCTGAGGCTGCAGGCCAGGAGGGTGGGGTGACCCGCACCTGCCCAGGCCCAGGTTGGCTGCCCCCAGCCTGGGGCTGGACAGTGGGGCAGGGCCATGACCCCGCCAGGGCGGTGTTTAGCCACACCTGGCCTGGCTGAGGACAGGGAACCCAGCAGATCCATCCTGGGCCCTCCCAGCCTAGGATCTCCAAGGCATTGTCTTGGTCACCGTTGGCTGGTCTAGGGTACAGGGGGCCCAAGGAGGATTGGGCCTGATCTCTGCCCCCCAGAGCCCATGGACCCAGGACAGGGCCACCAGGCCAGGCACAGGTGCAGGGTCAGTGGCTTCTCAACAGCTGCAGCCCCTGGCACCGGTCACCACCCCACCTCCACTGACCAGAACCACCACCCTGCCAGAGCCTGGGTCTCCCTGCAGCATGATGGTTCTGACCAGTGGGGATGGGGTGAATAGAGAGGACATTGCTTGGCTGGATGTGGTGGCTCACGCCTGTAATCCCAGCACTTTGGGAGGCCGAGGCAGCTGGATCACTTGAGGTCAGAGGCTTGAGATCAGCCTGGCCAACATGGTAAAACCCGGTCTCTACTAAAAACACAAAAAGCGTGGTGGTTTGCACCTGTAATCTCAGCTACTCAGGAGGCTGAGGCAGGAGAATCACTCAAACCCAGGATGGGGAGGTTGCAGTGAGCTGAGATTATGCCATTGCACTCTTGCCTGGGGGACAGAGCGTGACTGTCTCCAAAACAACAACAAAAAAGGCAGAGGAGGCTGGGTGTGGTGGCTCATGCTTGTAATCCCAGCACTTTGTGAGGCTGAGGTGGGTGGGTCACCTGAGGTCAGGAGTTTGAGACCAGCCTAACCAACAAGAAGAAACCCCGTCTCTATTAAAAAAAAAAAAAAAAAAAAAAGGCCAGGTGTGGTGGCTCACGCCTGTAATCCAAGCACTTTGGAGGCCAAAGCGGGCGGATCATCTGAGGTCGGGAGTTCAAGAGCAGCCTGATCAACATGGTAAAACCCCATCTTTATTTTAAAAAAAAAAAAAAGAAGAAGAAGGCAGAGGAGTAGGGGGTCTGAAGGCTGGCCCAGCCCACCCCTCAGGGGACAGACTGGTTGACCTGACGGGTTCACGGAGGGCACTGGGATCTGGCCCAGGTGTAGTGCCCTTCCAGCGGCGTCCTGTGGCAAAGCCTGCTTCTCTGAACCCGCCTTCTTTTGCCAGGAGACAGGACCTTGTCTATGGCAGCCGGGACATGGTGTGGATAAAACCTTCAGGCAGTGGGCGTCCTGCCCTGAAGCCTCCCCTCTCCCCAGCAGCCCTCAGACCCCCCAGATTCTGGTCTCCTGACCTGCCGTCTCCTTTTTCCTTGGTACTTTGGCATCTCAACCATTTGGAGTGTCTGAGGAGCTGCCTGTTGGTCCCAGCATCCCCTGCCCAGCCCTGGGGCAGGAGGCTTAGGGGACCAGGTGTCAGCCCTGCCAAGGATCAGTCAGCCAATCAACAAATCACAGGGATCACCCAGCACACAGGTGTGGGTGCAGGGAGGCAGGGAGGGTCACACAATGGGAGATGTGCATGGCCCTCCATGTTCAGAAATCCTCATATTCAGAGATCTGAACGTCCTCCATGTTCAGAAATCCTCATATTCAGAGATCTGAACGTCCTCCAGGTTCAGAAATCCTCATATTCAGAGATCTGAACGTCCTCCAGGTTCAGAGATCCTCATATTCAGAGATCTGAACGTCCTCCATGTTCAGAAATCCTCATATTCAGAGATCTGAACGTCCTCCATGTTCAGAGATCCTCATATTCAGAGATCTGAACGTCCTCCAGGTTCAGAAATCCTCATATTCAGAGATCTGAACGTCCT